>JBAFWW010029260.1:33779-54228 GCA_036873685.1 Agapornis canus
CCAAGGCTCTGTCCAGCCTGGCCTTGAACAACATCAGAGACGGAGCATTCCTCCTTTCCTGGCTAGTCTTACTCCTCCTTTATCTGTTTCTAAACACACTTGGTAACTATTTGATGCAAATCTACAGATGTGAAAAAGCACTATAGTTAGCAGGCACAACAGTAGTCACTTAGCCAGGTGGAATGAAGAGAAGGAAAATACTTCACATGAGCAAGAAATACCCTTCTTTCAGTGCTGGTGTCTCCTTTGAGCATCAGCCACATGATAAATCATGTTACCTGAATGTCTCCTCTTTTTGCCACATCAACATCAATAAAGTTATGAATGACATTTTTTGAGACCTTGAACACCTTAGTCATATCTAGTGACTATTTTATGGGTCTATCCACTTGACTTGGATAGCAATAAGAGCTTTTGGAGGGAACAGATGAAGAATTCTCTTTGTCCAAAAGTAGCTTACATTTGTTGAGCTTCTGGCTTCATGTTTGCTACTTACACTTCCCAACAAGACAAGCACAAACATGCACACAGTGAATTCACCATCCCTAAGGACATTTCATGAAAGAGATGTTTGTCTCCAGATTAACACTAACCAAAATCAGGAGCTAAGGCAGGTACACATTCCACAGCACAGGTGCATCTCTTTGGGATTTTTTTTCGTATTTATTGGCCAGAAAAATGCAATACAGAAGAGGCTTCTGGGGTAAATGCACTATGCCTTCCCTGAGGGGTGGATCCCAGTACTTTCATTTAATTTCTTGGAGGGAAAGATGAGAGAAGCCAAATAATGTTCATTGAAATGCTATCCCAGCCATAAAACTGAAAGCAAGTTATATTTAAAAAAAACCAAATAAATAAAACAAAACTGAATTGAGGTGATCTTTCTACAATCCTGCAGTGGCTGTGGAAACACGTGGTTTAAGTTTCTACCTATTTTGGTTTGGTCCGGCTATCTGGTCAGCCAAGCCTTTCCAGAAGAACTTACTAACCTCTTCACATGATATGTTGTGGACTGTATCAGAATACTGTACTATGTGTTCTTCCAAAAATCTATGTTCCTGTTTTTATTGGCCAGCATGTTTCAACATTTGTTTTCGCTCAAGATCATTATAAAAATAAATATATACTTCAGAACTCTTTATGGCAAGATAATGCACACAACTCTTTTTGTAAGCCTGCCTTATCATGAGTCATAAAAGTCAATGTTCAAGAGACAAACAGGTGCCAATTTTGCACTTATCTTCTTCACATGTTGCTCCTGCCAGCAGGGCAACGCTGCAAAGATGTTGAACTCAGTTAATGAGCACAGACAACTCTCTTAGGTCATGGAGGAACAGCAGCCACAGAAAGGACACATATCAACTATGTCTCATATGCACAGTAGCAGCCCTGGCCAGTCTTTGGTTAAATGTAATGGTTTACGTTCTTGCAGTAGAGGTCCTCCATAGTACATCAGTGGTTGCATCAAAAAAATATTTTAAAACTGGAGACTGGGGTGAAAGAGATAGGTGGAGAGAAACAAAGAGAAAAAAGGACAGAAATAAGGCATTAAGAAAGGTGACAATCTTGAAAGTGAGATAAGTCTTTTGTTGATTTTATAAACTCAGTCCCCATGTAAGGTCAGAACATGTTACTTTCCCTGCTTTCACAGCCTGTGGTCTTTGTATGCCCCTTTTCTGTCCCCAGAGTGTGACAAGGTTTAGATACCATGAGGACTGTCATTTTCTCAAGCTTTCCAGAGAAACACAGCAAGGTTTGCACACTCTCTTGTCAAAAAAACCCTTCTCCCACACCCATGTTTTTAGATGTGGATGCTTTTAAACTCATCCTCTGATGAGGGGCTGCATGAGACTCTCTTTGGTTTATACTGTATTAACCTGGTTTGTCAGGACACACCAGCACTGTGTAGTTCAGACTGAGGCAATAGATACAGAAGTTAATTCCAAATAAGTTATTTTCACACTTAATAGTGCATCTCTTTCCCGTTATTTGAGATCAAGAGCTATCTGCAATTTTTCTGTACCATAGACTGCTGTGCAATATACTTAACATCTTAGGTTAGGTGCTTTGAGTCTGTTATTTCCCAGAATACTTGTTCGTGACAGGTATCTGAGGAAAAACAAGCTCACATATTCTACACATCAACTTACATAAATGTATCTGCACCTCTAACTGGGGATCCACCAAGCCAGTCAGTTCTTTTACACAAGAAGAAATCTGAAAACATAGTGTCAACACTGCCCTAGCAGTAGTAATAATAATAGTTGATTAATAGTAGTAATAATAATGGCTTTACTTCCTTCTGCAATTCACAGTGCAGCCATTGATTGTACTTCACTTGTCCTGCTATTTCTGAAGAATGTTGTTAAGATCTCTTTTTTAATTCCTCACTCTGGGTAATGTAGAAAAAAATTATTTTCTAAATGTCTGTGTATTGATAGTGCCTGCTGGAAATATGAACAGGCTTATATGAGATCTGGGATTAAACTTGACAGGAACACTTTTCCCTTTATGATGAGATCAGAACAGATTCCTGAACAAATCATTATGGCTCTGTTTCCAGAAAACATTATAGCAGAGCTTTGTTCATGTTAGTATCATAAAGGTTTCCACCAGGATTTCTATTACAATCTTTATTTTCAAGGGTTTTTAACTCAGCCAAAACAATTCACTATGGGCTGAAAGTTGTCATTTCATGGTGTTCACACCATGAAGGAATTTGTTTTACCATAAACTGAAAAATAATAGCACAAGCTATTTTGAAGCTGGAAACAAGGCTGGTGAAATGCAGTGGCTTCTTAGGATCCTGTTGTTTAATCTACTGAAAACAAAATCGAAGGAACACTTCTTTGTTGTTTTTAAACAAAGATCAGACATGAAGAAAGGTATGAAGGAACTATCATAGCTATCAAAATGATGGTTACAAAGTAAGATCTCCATGCCACAACAGGTCAACATGGGAAAAGTTTTTCTGCCTGGTGGAATTCAAGCTTAACACATACTGCATCTGTGAATTTCCAATGGCCACACTGTACTACAAGTAGCAAAGCAAATGTAAGGCCAAGTTCTTAGGTAGTGTGAATTGCTAATTGTAAAGTGATATAAAAAATAGCTTCGCTAGAGCTCAAGCAACACTAGATTACTCAAGGAGTCTAGTTCCTTAAGGATTCAGCCGTTCATTTATTGTCTTGCAGACACAGGTGGAGCTCTGGGAAATGCTGTTTGACTGTATGTTTAAACACTTGTCATCTACAAACTTCAATTTCCATTAGCCTTTTTGCAAATGCAACGGTATGTTCTGACTTTCCTCTATCTGCTTCCATTTCAACTATTCATCTTGTCTGTTCTGTACCATTCTCAAAGAAGGACCTATCTTTTACTGTCTGTTTGTACAGCATCTAGCACAATAGTGTCAGTTTTACTTGAGTCCACTGGACTTTGCTCTATTATAGGTAATAATAGTAGTAATTAACAATAAAAAAGCTTCATTCCTTCACTCATTCACTTCCATGAGAAAAATCTTATCCCTCAAGGCTGGAGTTCTGCCCATGATAAATCCACAAAGTATGAGTTTAAATCCAAACTTTCCATACTGTAGCTCATGAGCTTGGCTCCAGGGTTCTGGTTCTGGCCCATCTTTATTACTAAAACATTTCCTTGTCTTCCTCTGAAACATCCTCTCTACACCAAACAAGATTTCCTGGGATAGTGAGTATAATTCACATTATTGCACATACTTTTTCTGCTTTAATTTTATCTCCAAAAGATATTAAATCTACATTTATTAAATGGAGTTACTTTTCCAGCCTGCAGGCATCAGCCCAGTATCTTGAAAGATGTAACAATGAGGTTTATGATTAAAACATCTTTTGGAAAACATGAACAAATGATAACCAGTTGTGATAGTTTTCCACATTTTTACAATATCTAAAAATATGTTCAAATATCCAGAAATGATCTTGTGATTTGATTTATTCACAAGTCCCCTGAAGTGTTTAATAAGTACAATATGGTACAACTAAAATCATGCTTATTACTGCTATTAGCTTGGTAATTCTCCAAGATGAAATCATACTTTTCAGGTTATAAATATACTTTTTTATTGTTGATTTTATGCTGCATTTTGAAATATTGCTTCTCTGCTTTCATATTTTCAGTGCTGTATTACAGTACTATAAATCAGCCCAGCAGTGAAGGAATTCTAATTGGTATCAGGTGATATTTTTAAAAATGGGGGAAAAGTTAAACTTATATCCTTTTGAATGAAGATAAATTCTCTTCAAGCTCTTAAAAAAATTGTGTGTATCCAGAATTTATCTGATTTATCTTTTTGAAAGACTAATCAGATAAAAGTATGCACAGTACACATCAAAGAATATGTATGAGTTCAAAACCACCATGAAAGATATCTCTAAATGTCTAAGTAAGTACAGAGAATCCTTTCCCTGGTATTGTTTTTCTTTGTCTATACTGTTTCAGTTTTCCCATCCCACTAATTATCTTGTGCTTCTGTTCTGCCTCCTTCTTATCCATATATTTCATTGATCTTTCAAAAAAAATCCAATTGTATCGCAGCAATATACTCCTAATACCTCAGCACCTCTGTAAAGCCAATTTGATTTTTAAAATATTGATTCTTCCTGTGATTGACCTTCCCAAAGATTCTGCCTACATCCATCTGTACCAGGTCCAAACCAGTAGTCAGTCTAGCAAGTCACGATCAACTATGTAGTATGTGCCAAGTGCTGGGATTTATCTTCTGTGGATGAGGAAAACAGCAGTAAATTAAGGGTTTGAGGTAAAAAGCCAGAATGTAGGATATTTCAAAGCAACATTATGGACTTCACTTTTCCCCACAATTACACAAATGAATCCTCAGAAAACACTGTTTTTCCAGGGAAAAAAAAAAAATACAGTCATAAAATCCAATACTGATTTGATTTGTGTGTGCTGATATGGTAGGGATCAAGCAGACAAGTCAGGGAAGACATGAGGTAAAATTAAGAAGTAAAGTTAGGAATTTTTGGGCAATGTAAAATAATTTCATAGCCTTTTCCAGGGCTCCATATTTTCCTCTTCAAGGAAAAATATGCTCCTAGTATTTTCCCTTTACAGGCCACAATGCAGAAATCCCATAACAAATCACCTGATCTTTCCAAATTATGAAAAAGCCATACTCCTCCTACTTTCCCAGACATCCCCACACTGTATTAGGCAAGTTCTTTAGCTGAATGGCATTTGGCAGAGAAAGACACACCATTAATGGCGTTAAGTAGTCATTACTCCATGCCAAATGGTGTCACATTTTTCTGGTTTTTTTTTTGGGGTTTGTTTTTTTTTTTTTCATTTTTAAGAGTGAATTGCTCTGTGAACACCTGAAGCTCCTAAACAACAGGAAACTTACAGAGGAGCTCCATCGTGAAGGCCAGAAGTAAGATTAAAAATGAAATGGATCCAAATAAAAATCATGTTAAGCATATCTTCAGCAGAAAGGCATCTCAGCAAAGATGAAACAAGCAAAGAGATATATACACACACCTTGGACAGCTGCTTGGGATCAGATGAAAACCAGGTGGAAGAAATCAAGAAGAAAATAAGGCTGAACAGGGACATCTTTGGAAAGATGAAAGGTAGCATGGAAAGTCCCCCTTCATCAGAGAGCGGCAAATCTGCAGAAGTGAAATGACAAAATACTGCATGACTTGGAGATACAACCTAATGTTAGCAAGATGAAAAGGATAATTTTTTACATCCACTGAGCCTTTGCTCCATAAAGGAGAGTAGAGACAACACTTTGGGATTCTTCTGTGGTAAACAGAAATGTGTCCCTAACATAGAAAATGAGGTAGTAGTGTGAAGACTCTCATTGTTTCTGTGATGCTAGGGCAGTACACTAATAATCTCTGCATCACTTAATTCTCCAATTGCACGGGAGAACTCGTGTGAAATGACTTTCTCTCCTCTTTCCCTTGCACACTGGAGGTCTTCTCCTACAGGGGAATGTCTCTTGTCACAGCTTCAATTCCTTCTCCAGACAAGGTCAAGTCTGCTGTCTCTCTCTCTTGCACACTGTATTTCTCTTCCTATCTTTGGGCTTTCGATTTTTCCCTCTCTTAGGCTAGTCCCCTATCATGTCTCTAGACCAATTACATGTTACCAAGTGTGAAGCTGAAGTGCAACACAGAAGGCACAGGTCATGCTTCTCAGCAAGAGTACCATCCCCATCACCCTGCTCTTCAACATGACTCTTGTCTCTGTGGAACACAGTGCTCACTGTCATAAAACTCATGACTGATTCCCCAGGATTACTGAAAGGAGAATTGTATCCAACATTTAATATTAATTGCTGGGGTAATTCTACAGCCAGAGCTGTACATGAGGTAAAGTTAGTCATATAGTAGAAGGAAGTGAAACTTACAGGTTGCATGTATGGACTAGACTACTTTTCACTCATCTACTGTTAGCCATCTGGTTCACTAGCATAAGAAGCCTATTTTAAGATGTGATGAAAGATACTTTCTTATTCTCTTCACAGCATAAAAGGGTGAAGTGGCCAGTTTAGATTAGATGTTTGCCTTCTATATGACTGACACTATATGATGTGAATCTACACTCCAGGATAGACATCAACCTGTAAGAAAAATAATCATGGAAATCATAACTCACATAAAATTTTTAGGGGACCATAATGGGTAACTTTTAGTTTCAGGAAACATCTTCAGCACCTAAAGACCAGGCAAGAGTTGAAGAAAACAAACATAACCATAGTAATAGCAGCTGAATATGTCAGCTTATTAAAAACTTCAGTTCGGTCCAAGCAAACAGGACAATGATTAATCTTAAGGTCCTTTCCAACTGTAACTATCCTATGATTCTATGATTTTATGATTAAAAGTAATGAGGGTGAGATGATGACTCCGCAGCTACAGCTTGGTGTGGGAAAGGACCAATCTGACAGATGATAGTTGAGAGCCACTAAGGGCAGGCAGGAGCAAGAGGAGATGGTTTTCTTGCTTCCCTTGAAACTCCATCCTGTACAATCAGCGTGGCTCTGCAGCAGCAGAAGGCAGCAAGTAGAACGAGGGGGGAAGCAAGCATCATGGCACTAGCAGGGAGGAGCAGTTCTCTTCTCTTCTACCCTCCTGCAGCAAAGAATTTCATCATGTTGGAATTCTGAGCTAGAAAACACCAGATGCGAGTATTTCTTCTGGAATTACAGACATGGAACAAGGATTGAAGCAAGTGACCAAAGAGGCAGGTGAGCTTACCCTTAGCTCACCTGGGATCCACTCCAATGCTCACCAAAGACAGTGAGTGAGTCTTCAAAGGGTGAGGCTCTTGGCAGTATGTAACTGCATTCCCAAAAGAGCTGGACAGTCACAGAGCATCTTCACCCATGGCCATTTACTAGCTATTGTGAGAGCATTTACTTATTTTGGATGTTTATAAACTCTCGCTGGAACGCAAGACCTAATTGGATTCATCTGAATCCTGATCTTTTTGATCTGGAAAACCTTCAGTAATTGAAAAAACTCTATTTCATCTCTTGCTTCAGAACATCATGTATAGTTTATAACCTAGGAACCCATGGCTCAGATTTAATGGTAATCATATAACATCTGTTTAATTTTAAAATTTATATGGAGGCTTTTTTGGAAATCCCTTGGAGTTTTTCAACTTTCTGTCTTCTCTATGCACACAGAGGATGTAGAAAATTAATTTCCTGTGTAAAAATACAAGATGACAGAAGGTCCAAGGTTAAACCTATTTACAAAGAAAATCATTGCCAGTGTTTAGAAAATTCTACTTTTATTTGAAATATTTGGAGGTGTACCTGGCTTCCCATGTCCTCATGGTATTTAAGCATATAAGGCTTTCTGTCCAATAAACTTTAGTGAAAAACCTCCTCTGTATTGATTTTTCCCTGATGAATTGTGAACTGTCTATTCATATGGTGATCCATTTATTTTAATAAAGAAGAAAAACCTGTAGGAGTTTCTTATTTTCCCACCCCTCTGGCCTCTTGTGAAAGGACTTAGCCTGCTGCAGAGGTCAGCATTCAATTTAGAGATGAAACCAGATGCCACTGACTGACATCTACTTGGTTACTTTATGGCAGAGTTAGTTTACAGCAGGGTAGGAATGTGGCTCTCCTTTCCTCATACAAAACAAAAGGTGAAGAAACACAAAGCCCACATGTGGCAGAGACCTTAGCAAAAGGGAGTCAGTGCCAAGAGAGCGCTGACCCTCATTTCTTCCATTTCTACTGATGCACTGAAGTGAATTAGGACAGAAATACTTGATACTCTAGAAAATAAGATAATCCAGGGCACTGCTGAAGGAAATCATGAAGTCATCAGCTCCGTCCCATTTGGTGGTAGAAACCATTACTTATTCTTTCATGAAAAAACTGTGTGAAACAGGTAAGGTTTTTTTATCCCATTGCAGTGTCCAGATATTTAACTTTCAGTACATAGCTCCACCACAGAGAACTGTGAAGGCAACTGATACCTCCGTTCCCCATCTCAGAAAAGAGAGGAAGGGCTGAACATATATCACTTTTATTAGAATCACCTACATAGCCCTGGGGAGGAGCAACTCAATACTTGAAAAAGGGAAGCAGTATACCGGTGATAGAACCCAGGTATCTGACAAGCATTTAGGGCAGTGATGCTAGGGCTCCTGTGACCTACTGATTGGGACCTCTTCACCATATTCAGTTATCAGTCGTGGGGCTGCCAAGCTTTCTGCACCAACCAGGAGGAAGAGAGTCTTCAGAAATCTAATTCTAGCAGGAACACCTGGAACTTAGAACACTAATGCCAAGTGAGAAGTCTTGGAAAACCTGAAGTCTGTATCCACAAAGCAAATAGTAAGCCAGAAAGCATCAGCAAATATTACATGCTTCAGGGTTTGTCCATACTCCACCAAAAGTGAGTGGTTCCTCTGTTTCAGGACACCTGAGGAGGACTCTGAAACATAGATGTTGGATATTTCATGGGTTTTTTTCATTTTCTTCCAAAGAGAAATCTCAATACAGCAAGTTTTTCATCTTAGCTCAGATTAGAAAGGCTTTCAGAAGGTTGGAATTTCCTACAGGAGTGCAAATAGCTCTGTTGGGAATTATGTTACTGCTCATGGTGAACTCTGCAACTCTGAAACCCGCAAGTAGCCTGAAGAGTGCTTTACCAAAGCATGGGCCAGGTTTGCATTAGGCATTGGCTACAGCTTTGCTCCCTCAGTGACTTTCTGAATGTTAAGGCTCTAGTTCTGTCATTTCTTATCATCAATTTGTGCTCCAAACAGTCTTCATTTTCAGGTAGAGTTTCATCCTGAGCTTTGGCAGTTAAGCCATGTCCTTCCTGCCTAAGGCTCACCCAGCAGCTTCTGGGTGTGCTGTAAACCCAGTAAGGTCATCAGCTACCAAAGTAATAACACACTGGAATCAAATATCCCTGCAGTAAAACCAATGAAGTTTCATTGCTCCAAATAATTATGCAGAGGTTAACAAGTACATGACTCTGCTGACAAAGTCCAAGAACAAACACAATTCAATTCAGTTAACCATCACTGTGTTGACTGGCTGTTAAAAAATAATAAAAGCTTTTTTTTTTGTCAATAAAAAAAGTTTGTACAACTTATTATGAGTAGAGTTTGTTGAGTTAAAAGGTGCTAGTTTTACAGGCTCTTTTTCTAAGTAGAACCACACTTCCACATATATTTATTCTAAATTGTTGGTTGTTTGATCTTTTTGCTTTACAATGTCAGGCTTTGGGGGACACCTAAGGATCTAATAAACAACTGCATGGCATTAGACATCATATGTAATGTAAAATAGCTGTCCAGGACCTAAAGAAACATGCTACACCAAGACAAGCTAGCCAAAGATATGATATGCTGCTTTTCCTCTTCCCCACATGATTTCCTCTTCTTACAAAATCTGGAAGATGCTGAGCAATTCTCAGACTTTCCTATGGTCTAGAAAGAAAAATGTGTAACAGAATAAAATGTAGCTGGATTATCTGAATCTTTGATGCAGGGCAACTCATCCACAGGCAAGAACATGGAAAGTATAAAAACTAGAACAGGTTTTGCTGTGGCAGAAGAAAAGAGATGTCAGTGTAGTTTAAACTACAGACTGGGTAATGAAGGAAATCCAAGATTACAGTACACTCTGCACTAACAAAAGGACAGGGCACATGAGTTATATGTCTATCTACATATAAATGTCTGTATTTAGACACTTTTCTTCTCATTCCATCAACACTCTTTATCAGCCTGAGGAGTCTCATTATATGTCTCTAAAATTGCTCAATGAAACAGCTTCTTTCTTAACTGAAAAATGCACTGGCAACGACTGAGCAGAACAACAGACAGGCCACCTGCTTCACAGAGCTTTATTACTTGCTGGGTATGCCCTGTGGCATGTGCAGTTTTAAAGAAATACTAGGATCTGAGTGAAAAGAATGAAAGAAAATATAAAGTTTCCTCCATTGTTGCTGTAGAGCAGAAAATTAGAGGAAAACATTGAAGTACTGTATGAAGTTCCTGATCTGGATGTTATTAGTTCATATTTTTTAAATCATGTACAGTACTGCACAGATTGCTGATTGCTACTGTTTTTCTTTTACACATGTCTTCATATCAAGTATAAAATACAATGCAATTTATTTTTGCCTATCAAATCAATCACTAGAAAACACTTTCCCAGATGATTTTAGTACGTAGTTGGTATGGCTGCAAAGTAGAATAATAATGCTGGTGTATGTGTGCAAGGAAGGTTTAGGTCATGTAATGTATTATATTACTGAGCTGTAAAAGGTAGAAAATGTAACAACAATGTACACTGAGAGAACAGCAAAACTGCACTGAAGATTTCTACTTAAAGATGAACTACAAAATGTTCTATAAATAAAATCTCTTTAGAGACATCCACAAGGATTTAGTGATAAAATAGTGATTAAAGAAAGGATCTTGGTACCAACTTATAGAAAGCTGAAGTTGTTAAAAAGCGCAAAAAATCTGGGGTTTGATTTTCTGCATGTCAGTAATTCCAGGAGAAATGTAAAACACTCCAGTGATCCATTGCTGCTTTTACTCTCTTTTCTCATTTCTGTGTGTCTCAATGTCCTTTTCAAATGTCTGGATCAATGGACCAATATCTCACACCCAACAAATACTTAAACTTTTCCAGTGCCTAAAAGCCTGCCTTGTTGCTCTGAACTCTCCACAGGGTCCCTCTTAACCGGCACCTGAAGGAGGGGAAGACCATGTGTTGTCTTACTTCTTTACTTCCAAAGCTGAACTGACTTAGTCTAGAGAATAATAGAAAAATGGTGCAAGAATATGCCATGGAGACAAAAAAGATTTCTATTGCAAACTCTCTGTGGTCATAGCATGAAGGAAGGCTCCCTAGGAATTTTGATTTTTTTTTTTCCCAGTTCACTGGGCCCCTTTATCATGTGTATCATATTCACTGCTGAGTTTCATATTTTGCAATCTGCAAGACTCATGTGATGTGCAGCTTCTACTATGCCACTTGTTGTGAGGGTTCATTGTAGACCCTCTAATGAGCCTGCCATACTCCTTCAGCATGCACAGCACCATCTTCTCAATCATGCCTTTCAAGAGATTAAGATTCAGTGATGCAATACAGCCCATGACACAAAGCCTCTTTTCAAACATAAAAGAGCCAATTGTTTTTACAACCTCCAAGCATGCATAATCTTTGCTTCACATGTCCATGCAATAAATGGCCTAAAAGTTTCATATCCTCCTTGCAATATGGAACTTGACCCCTGAAAATCCCTCATGACAATTCAACTAGTAGAACGGAAATCTTTTCCCAATACCCTAAGGACGCTGGCAAAATATTTGTACTATTTCCATGTATACACACTCCATTACACTATCCTCCTTGCATATTACCCAAACTAACAACATTTTTGAAGCTATGTATCCTCCTGTCTGCTCTGTCCATAAATTATGTCAGCTGCTGCCAGGCTCCTCACATTGAATTCTTTAGTCCCAGCTCCCTCTGGCAGGAGCTGCATTTCAGAGTGTAGCTAAAACCTCTCTGGTTACGCCAACAATCATTGCATGAACACAAGTGTCAAGACATAGGAGACACAAAGAAACTGACCTTTATGAGCAGCAGGAAGCACTCAAAGTTTTCTGCTTCTGCTGATTTTAGGTTGCACTTTTACAGCATCAGGCTGATAGCTGCTAAAGCATCAGGGCACAAGATCTGCCTGGGGCAGGAAGCATCTTGCCACATGCCAGCCCTGCTGCAAAAATATTAATCAATTTAGAAAGGCATGCAAAGTGTGTTCAAACTAGCCGATCAACAAGTCTGGTCCAGTCACCTGAGATCCTTTGATAGTCAGTGGGAAAACAGACACTTCTACAGTGGAATTCACAGAATAGCAGAATGGTTTGGATTGGAAGGGACCTTGAAGATCATCTAGTTCCAACCTCCCTGCAATGAGCAAGGACACCTTCCGCTAGACCAGTTGCTCCAAGCCCTGTCCAACCTGGCCTTGAACAGTGCCAGCGATGGGGCATCCACAACCTCTCTCAACAAATTAACCCCATTACTCCAAGTGCTTTCAGTGCCTGTTGAAGGGCAGTGAATGATCTCAGGGGCTCATACCTCAGACCAGTGCCCTAGCAAGGGCTAGTCATCTCTTACTCCTACCCATGGTTCCTGCATGTAGTTCCTCCTTCATCCTTGGTTCACCAAGTGCTGCAGACATTAATACCCAAAAGGTATTAATAACAAAAGGGCCATTTATGTATGTGACTGTTTACAGCCCCTTTGTAATTCTGCAGCAGTGGAAGGAAATTGGTATTTGGATGATCATTAAAAAAAAAAAAAAGCCAAAGGCCCAGAGAATAGTAAGTATTATGTTAGAAGCATTGGACAGAATCAAAACTAAATACTGCTGAAATTGACTGTCACTTTCAGAGCAAGACCTGGGATAAAAATCCCCTGAACTCTTCTTGACATTAGACTGGTTATAGGGAACTGCCCAACAAGCTCAAACCCACTGTCCTTCTAACCCCATGTCCTCTCACTGGACGTAGCCAGCATCAGGTGTTTTACTGTCGGACAAAAGACTGATTCTTCTCCATGTCTTGGAGGTCTGCCTGAATCATTGTCACACTTAAAACTTCATTTTCAAACACCTCTAGTAAAAGTGAGTAAGAATAACTTCTTTTCAAGAAAAATGCACACAAAATTGTCCATCTTGTTATACTTTTACAAGTGAAAAATAAAAAAAGTTGAAATAGGAATATAAGTGGAGAAAATTCTATTTCTTTCAGTATATAAAAAAAACCTACATGAATTAAAAATCAACATAGTTTTTTCTACATTTTTAATATAATTCTAAAAAAAAGAAGCTAGTCCTAATATTTCACTTTCTTCTCCATTGTTTGCTGGCATTTGCCTAGTCAATGAATTTTTCTGCAAGATTTGATTTTCCTTAGACAAGTGCATCAGGCTAGTGTATATGGAGCAAGGAAAGTTATGCAACAGCTCCCAAGCACCTCAATGGTGCTTACAGAGGTCATTTTAAGGCTGTCGATCTCTATTATTGAGCCATAAACTTCAAGTCTTTCAGAAGACAAGTTCATGTAAATATACAGATGTCTGACTGTTCTGTGGTATTTTGTCAACTCATTTTATATTCCATGAAATCAGAATCAGAAATTTACAAGATATGCATTGTTCAGGACAATAATTATTTTAAAGTTTGATGGGCAGCATAAAAATTTCTTTTTTTCCTGAAATTTCAATGGTTTTGATTCTACATAGAGAATCAAAACTAACCAAACATTCCAAATGCAGACACCAATGTGACACAAGACTCTGGCATTAGTAATATTGGTCTGGGGCATGGGAGTGGACTAGATGATCCCTTTGAGCTCTCCTGTCCTACATGGAATCAGTGCCCCTGTCCCAGTGACAGCTCAAGTGATGCAGATGTGTTAATGCCTGTCCCTACGCACCCCACAATCCTGAGTTGAGAGCACAGAATATTGTTCCCTGACCACTCCATTCATTCTGAAGGTGAGCCTGTGTTGGCAGAGCGTTGCAGAGCTGGCTGTCATCATGTCAGTCATGCTGTGCACTGAGCAGAAGTGAAGAACTGGTTCCACACCTGCTCTGACCTGCACCAGCCCACCACACCAACCCCAGCCCTGTAACTCCCATCCCCAGAACCAAGCCACCTCAAGTCAAAATATGCCTGTGAAACAAATTGCCAAGGTACGTGAAAAAAAACGCTGGAGCAGAGGCAAGAAACAGGATGACAGTGCCAGTTGCAACTGGAACCATGAGGAGAAGCAACTGCTCATCCAGTGGTCCCTCAGAAGTTAACTGAATGGCATCTTCAGCCTGTTCTCTCATCTGCAGCCTACATGCTGCCTGACCCATTTGGAAGGATCCTTCCTCGCTCCAGTGGGTTTCTTCACTGTGCCGCTCCCCTTTCCCCTGCCCCATGCCTTCCACTCCACCCATGCTCACACTCTTACTCTTTTCCTCTGTTACCAGCCAAGGGACATAGAAAACTGCCTTCTTGAGGTTTTTTTACATCACTCAGTTGTTTTAATATAAACCCACAGCTCCTCTAGTTAGTGAATGATAGCATTTCAAACTGTAATATAATGTGCCATAAACAACATTCCATGCCATAAAATGTTGCAGAAAGATATACTTTTACTCCTAAAAGCAGTGGCTGGATTTTGCCGAGCAGAATTTAATGGAGATTCAATCAGAACTGAGACAAAAAAAAAAAAAAAAGAAAAAGATTCCAGGTTTACTGCAGAGTTCACTTGCATTTTTTCCTGTCCACAGCAGTAAGAGGATTACCTTAAACCAAGAGCATCAGTGTCAATGAGAACCAGAAAACTCAATACATAGAAGGGCAAGATCAAAGCTTAGCACCTGGAGAATACCACATGCTCTGGATTAATAAAACAATACACTCCGTTACATAAATCTTGAGCAAGGTTATTCATGGACACACATACAAAAAAGAAATTACTGTAGGGTTCAGGTAACTGATATTTAATACCAGCTCTTTCTCTATCAGAGAATACCCTCTCACATTATAGGGGTGTTGACACAGAGCAGTGAGATATTATTTTGTTTTAAACAGCTTTAGTCTAAACTTGACATTACAGTTTTTGGACCTTGATACTGCACATCTGCAAGCCAGCGGAAATACCAAAATCATGCATGCTTCTTTGATTGTTACATTTAAGGTATCATATATGCTACCAGCTCAGCTGCTGCAAGGCATTAAAGTCCATTACTCGAAGCTTGTAAAGTACTTTGGAAATACTATAGACAAGGATTAGAGAAGATGAGTATTCCACATGGCTTCAGAAGAGAAGATAAACAGAGGGTAAATGCACTGTAGTTAAAGTGATATATTGACTACATGTGGGGAGTAATAGCATGAGATCCCTTCTAATGAAAATTTTGTTGAGTGGTTTTGAAACTATATGCTTTTATCAAGCCATTATATTTCTAAGAACAGCTCTGTTTACAGCGCCTTAGCCTGCAAACTACTGACAGGATGAAAACCAGCAAACCAGAGGAGTCTGAACTTGGAACACAGTTTAATTTAGGACCTCTGTGTTAGTATAATTTGGGAGAAGCTGGAAGAGAGGAGAAGAAGTAGAAAGGAAGTAGTCCAATTACATTCACTGTTTTCACAAAGAAATATTATAATCAGCATAAAACCATAATGTCCTTTATATATTATCTTTAATCATGAAGCATTCCAGTTTGGTTTATCAACAAAGAGGCGAATTGTTTCCCAGATATGAAAAGAGCAAGCAAGCAAGCACTGGGCATATGACAATGTGACCAGCAGATGCAACAGTCACTCATCCTGCAGCATAAACACTGCAGGGAAAAAAAAAAAATCAGCTCTTTAATAAAGGAGAACATCAACCTAGAAAAATCTAGGATGAGGAAAGGAAGAGGAGTACAGGTCCCTTTATCCAGCACACTGGAGTTTCTGGAATCGCAAGAGAGTGCTGCCACCCTGGAAGCAGTATAACTGCTAGGAAAGTCAGGTTCAGGCCTTGCATATCGTTTAGGGCCTCCGCCAATTTTCCAGGTCTCTATGGATGGGTCACTGAAAACCAGCGAATCCCTCTATTACAATCAGGTGCCCTGTTCACACAGCTGTCATAGAGGAAAGCAAGTCTTTTATGAGTTTAAGATTCAGTTCACAGAGGGTCATAAAGGCTGAGAACATGTTGATGCAGAGGTTTCACAAGATGGCATAGACAGGTTCTGACCAAAGTTCTTCCCAAGAATGTGAATCTAAGAAAACTTTTGGTGTGAAAGCAAGTTGAGGGTGGTTTTAAGTCACCTTTGTTTCTTCAGTGCTCTTTAGTACTTTGTTATTTTAACACCTGCAAACTGAGTCATGGTTTATCATTGTTAATTGAATTCAAGTCCATAAGGAGAGGCTGAACTAGATGACCTCCAGAGATTCCTTCCCAGATGAGTTATTTTTATTGAAAGGGGCTGGACAATTGGTAGGACAGAAGGAAAGGAGTGAATTCTTGGTACCTGATTCAGCAACAGAAGTTTAAACTGAAACTAGAGGGCAACAGGATAGTCAGGTACGGTCAGACTGTGACTGTGACTGTTACTCCTCTGGCAAGGAGGACTCTGCAGGGCCAGACTCATGGCATGCACATCATCTCATTGATGCCACACCTATACTGAGATATACGGGGCATCAGAGGGAATACTAGAGCTGCCATGTACAATGCGCATGCTCAAACGCTGCCTTGTTACTTGGGCCGGGCCCAGACCTGCTCCTAAGGCCAAACCAAAATCTACCTCACTTTGCTGTCAGCCAGCACTCCTCACCACACTCACAGAAATGGGCTGGGAGCTACTATTAATTCTCTAATTTTGAGTGGCAGTTTTTGAGGGATGGAGCAAGGTTTTTGCCCTGCTTCGTGACATAATTTGCAGCTTGGCATCAGCAACAGGGATCTCCCATCTGCAGGTTCCTTTCCAGGCCCTGTCATAAACTTGCTTCATTGCACAGACTGCCCCTGGACTCAGTTTACCTCTACTCAAAATGCATTTTATATGTGACTGTGAATTCAGATGGACATAGTGAGACTTAATTAATGTCAGTTACCCTGCCGAACTCTTCAAATGAAAAATATAGAACAGCTGTAAGTTAAAGGTACAGTAACAAATAGATTCATGATCTTTAGACAGTCCTTCTTCAATAGAGCTGAAGGGAAAATGTAGGAATGATAATAAATACATCATAAACATTAAAGAGCCATAAAATAGCCTCATATAGATCCAATAAAACTTAATATAGAAATAATTCAAGCTTGGCTGAAAAGTGAATACCTCTCACTCCTGAAAGCTTTTGCAGTATCTTGAGATCCCAAGAAAGGGGCTTGATATCACAGCTGTGCTGAGTGTTTATTGAGACTGACACTTTCTTTGAAGGTCATTCTGCTGTGATATTTTCAAAAGCCGTTTGAGTAGTCATGTATCAAACTTAGTTTTCTTTTAGAACTGAAATAGTCCACTGGAATTCTTTGATATTACCAAGTCTGTTTTGAGACCAAAAAGAACAGTGTATCTCAGAGAAATAGTGATTCCACCACTTAGAGCTGAAATGACACTGACAAAACACTTTTTCTCCTCTTTAAGTTATGTTTGCTATGGTTACAACTTCAAAATCTCAGAGGTTTACTTAGGCTTTGGGATGAGTGTATTTTATGGCAAAAAGACTCCATTCCAGGAAGATATAAGTATCAGAAGAGTCCCAGTTCAGCTTTCTGGTAGTACTGTAAAAATGTGCCTTTTTTACTTAAAGAGAGTGTATCAAGTTCTTAGCGTTATGTTTCTCAGCCATCATAATAAGGAGGCAGAATAGACATACAGGTCAGAATGACTTTTCCATAAGCTCTTCGTAGACTTATAATCATGTGCAAGGTTAATCCATGGAGGGATTTTGTTGAGTATGTTTGCCCAGCTTTTCAGCCTCTGGGTGCACTTCAGGAGAGCTGAGGATGCAGACCTGCCCCCAGTTTCCCCTCATACTGGAGGCATTCAGACTCGAGCCAGCTCTGCCAGAGAGACTGTAGGAGCTCTGGGCTGCTCTGCTTTGCTGGGACTGCCACAGCTTTTAGACACCTTTCTCTTACTGCTGTGCTGGGAGCACGAGTCATACAGTCAAGGTCCCTTTTCTATATTTACCACCCCTCCAAAGGTCACTGACTTATGGTTGGGTCAAATGTAGAGTCCTTTCCATTCCTCCCACCAAATGACCTGCACAATGCACAGGCTACTGGTACTCTCAGTAGTCTCCTAAACCATGCATGGTTCAGACATAATCATCTCCAACTGTCGTTCACATGAATCTTAGTGGTTTGAAAGTATTTATGGCATGGGTGAGATTCTTTTCTTATTTCCACAAAGGAAATCAAAGATATTTCTAAGCTTTGCTATTCAGACAAAATAGACTTCACAGTTGTCAACAGCTGCCTCCTGAATTAGTCAAGACCTACCACTCTGTCAAAGGCCAAAATCTTCTGGATCCTGTGTGACAGATCCAGAAAATCTTAAAGTTTTGCATTTATTTTGTTTAAAGGCAAACAATGTGGTAGCCATTTTACAGGCATGCACAAAAACGGAAAGCGAGCTTTATCAAGTATCAGTAGAGGTGTTTGGGGTGAAATGTACACAGAGCCTTAATTCATTTTGCCAAAGAAAGAAAGCAACTAACATATAGAAGAATGTAATCCTTCTTTAAATATTATTCCTGGGAGTACTTTTATCACCAAATGTTCAGCTTCAAATTGAATTATATATTTTCATCATAGGTCCACATTCCTGGGGCTTGATTCTAAAATGAAATTGTTTGTACAGGCAAAAAATAATTGATTTTATGGCATGGCAGAGGAAAAAAAAAGAATTGAGACTTTCTGACTTTTCTCAACACAATCTCCCCTAAGTCAGCCTCCCATAGCTGCCACATAAAGTACTTCTCAGTGTGATGCACTGAGGGTCACCTGTGCAATGCCTTATCAGCACAATAAAAATAAGGAAGGCATTCCTGGCAGATATGGTGTACAGCATAGCTTCTCCCAAAGAATCAAACTACACTAGTCATGGTCTACTTGGGGCATATACCATTTAAACCATCATCATTAAAGGCATCCCAGCTTACAAAAAAAAACAGCAGCACATGAGATAGAAAGCTCCCAGCTGGGCCACAGATTTCCTCCAGAATGTTTGCTGTCTCATTTATTTCTCCCTGCCTTCTCCTCGTGTGCAAAAGAAGTGTAGAGTAATGAAGGTGTTACAGGAGATAAATTGAAAGAAGCTGCTTGCAAAGTGGGGCTTAGATGCTTGTGTGGAACTGTCTGTTGGGAGTCAAGGAGCTAGAGGCTCCATGTGTGAGCAGTCAGAAAGGGCACTTCTTCACTTGTGCTGCAGAGCAGCTGTGGTAAACAACCCTTCCTGACTGCAGTGCCAGCATACCAAGCTCACAGAGCAGCTGGAAAAACTTGCCATATTTTATTGACAACTCAAGAATGAGCCTTGTTTTCAGCTATAAAACTACAATTGCTTCATAAGTAACATGGCCAGAAATGTAATTTCTTTCAAAATCTGAGCAGTGCCTGAGACAGCCTCTCCTGGAGCACCAGAAGCATTTCAGAGGAACTGTTCCTACCTGAACTAGGGTGCCAAGTGTTTAAGCAATTCTCAGACGTGGTTCCTATGAAAATGCTATTTGTTTTGCTGTTTACATCAAGTCCAGGTGTTCACTGTGGTTATACACTGCAGCTAGGGGTTCATTCCAGCCCACAGTTCTGCTGGCTTCCATTAGGTGACGCTTGATTTGAGCCAAATCCTCTGCAAGTTTTAAAAATGTGCATGTTTAACAGAGGGGGTTTATGGCAGGCTGCGAACACTGTGAACTTGAATACATTAGAAACAAAAATAGAACTGAACCAAAACTCCAGATTTGATCCAAACCTCACAGCAGGAGCCTTTCCATGTAACAGTCTGGGATAAAAAACCCGACAACTTAGTTATACAAACTTCTGAACTTTCAAAATTCTCATTAAAAAAAAATTAATCCAAACTTTGCAGCTTGCAACCGTATCTAATGAAACAAAGTTTGGTCTTGAAACGAAGCACATTAAAGAGCACAGCACTGCACCATTATTTGTATTGATTTCCTTAGATGGTTTGTAGGATTGCAATGCAGGAAATTCAGTGTAATTTGTTCAGTGATTTTTGTCCACCCAGCAAAATGCAGCTTATGAGCCACTTCTGCAGAAAGAACATGATTGCTTCTTTGGATATGTTTATTGCCTGACTCTTCATTAGGGACTGTAGTGACAGGACAAGGGGTAATGAGTTCAAACTTAA
>JBAFWW010029261.1:0-22782 GCA_036873685.1 Agapornis canus
TCACCAGCTGTGACAGAAAGTTATCCTCCACACACTCTAAAAACTTTCTGGACTGCCTTTTTTCTGCCATTTGAAGTTCCCATAGTCATTCCCATAGTCATTCTCTGCCTCAAAAGAGGATAAATAACCTGGGCCAGAGGTTCATGGGATAAGAGTAACTGGTGATGCTGCAAATTCCCATCTAATGAAGCCTTATACTGTTGGTTATGAAAGAACTGTGCAGTTTTTCATTATGTCCTCATCACACTCCAATAGAGACAAAGAGAAAACACCCATTGCTTTTGGTGCTTTGGAAGAATCAAGCAAAATGTTGGGGTTTTGTTTTTAGTTTTATTTTTAAATATGAATAAAGGTGCTTTTACCACTGAAGGCACTTTCCCTTAGCCATTAATAACATCTGTAACATCTTTTTTAACTAGGGCATCTGTTTACATAAAAAATGCAACCAAGCGTATTCCACTTAAAAACCAAAGCAATTTTTTTTTGATGTTTTACATATACTGAGCACAGAAATAACTCTAAACTATCCCATACCTAAGATGTTCAACTACCTTAATCACAGTGAAAATCATGTATTCAAACACGCATTCCACCTAACAAGGTACCTTTACTGAAGACTGACAAAGTTGATCTAAAATGACTGAAGAATCCTCTAAAAAGAACACTTCACTAATGTGTACTAATTAACTAATGACTTTTTGTAATTAAAATCAGGGTCATAGTAATAAAACACGATAGGCTAAAGCAGATACATAAATTTGGATTTTTATAACTTTACTCCCCTGATTAGAAAAAATGAATATGTGTAAAATACTGTGATTCACTTACCATGGACTTGGTGAAGGGTCGAGCCAAGGTAAACAGCAGGGTATACACCCACCAGTTACGATGAATGGAGGAGTAAATCATATTTCCAGGATGGACTGAATTAGACGTCACCCCATGGGGAGAAAGGCGTCGGTTCAGCTCATTGGAGAACAGTATATTGCAAAGCTTGGAACGATTGTAGGCTAACATAGCCCAATACTCCTTTTTAGATGGAGAAAGCAGGCTGAAATCGAGTTTTCCAGAGTAGTCTTTAATTTCTGTAAATCTGAAACCCAGTAAATACACCTTAGATACCCCAGAGTTAATTTTGCTCTTATTAAAAAGCATATAAAATGTAGACAACAGAGTAGAACTTGGCCAGATACAACTCATTTAGCAGTTAAAAGCATCTACTGGAAATTGTTTGAGACCCAGGGAACAGTACCATATAATATGTCAATAAAGGTATTGAATATTTATCAAAAGTAAATCATGAAGAAACTGACATAACAAAAGGTTTTCATGATTTAAAGGCATCATATGTAACATACAAATCATATTATTTTAAATCCAAAAAAAAAGAAAGATTTTGCCATAGATTCATGAAAGCACAATTAACTTGGAGGAAATAATGCAGGATAAAATAACTGAATTATGAGCACAGAAAACCAGCATCCTTTAATTTCCATTTCTTCCCTTTCCTTGATTATTTCATCCAGTGTTCACATACTGCACACTTTCATTTAGAGTGTTCAAGTAGCTACGGATGAGTCTCACTGCCTCTTAGCCTCTTTTTTAGATTAAAAATTGATGAATATAAAGGGGTTATAACCTTGGTAACTTGCCATCAATAGTCTTATATGTTTAAAAGATAAATGTAAACAAAGCCAAAATGAGTTCTGGCAGAGTATAATGTTTTTAAGTATACCCATGGCAAGGCTGAACACAAATCAAAGTAACTAGTTGATGTTTTTTAATTGGGTCTGACAGAGTCATTAAACACCAGCTGTTTGTTTCTTTCCTTTTTTTTTTTTTTTTTTTTTTTTGTTGTTGTTTTTTGTTTTTAATAACAAAGTAGTGAATGTTCTAAAGACATTTAGATGAAGAAAAAAAGTTTCCATATAGCATTTTGCTCCCAAACTCTTCTAATTTGATTTATCAATTTACTGTTATATCTTGGTATTTGAAAATAATACTACATTTAGTTACAGATCTATGTTTTATTCAGAAGAGCTACTAAAAATAAAATGGATTTAGCAAGCTCTTTTTAATACTCAGAGTTTTCAGAATCAGCTGGAGAGAACAGGGATAAACATAATTATAGTACACACTAGAAAAATGTTTTAAAATATCTTTACTAATTTTGCATCTTGTGTCCAGAAATGAAGAGATCAGCTGGAATTTCTACATTCATTCTGTGAGCAGAATTATAATACACTCAGAGAAAAGCAACTATGGTATTTGAACTCAAGAGGAATCCAGGATGTTCTGTATCTTGCAGAATTACCCCTTCAATTTCAACAACAAAATTTCTTTTCATAATTTTCAGTTAGATAAAATACATTTCTGAAATTAATGGTACTATTCTGGGAAGAATTTCCTATATTCAATCCTCAAGTAATTATTCACAACACCAAAAATAATCTATAAATAAAATCCTGTATAATGGAAATACGGTGGCATATTTTGAATCCAACCCTGCAAGTGTACTTATGTGAGTCAATCTTACTTATGTTGGCAATCTCACTGAATCCAGTAGGATAAGGGCTGTACCATCAAATTAAAAACACAGAAATAAATACAGAAGGAAACTCAACTATTTATTATTCTGATTTTAATGTGATGTGCTTAAAGTACTCAAAAGCTTAATTTAAACAGAACCCATTTGTGCTGAATCCAGAGAAGTAACTAGAAATGAACGAAGAACCAGAGAGGCAAATAAATATTTTGCCTTGGAGCAGTCTAGTATAATATTTTCTCCAAACAGGAGACTTTATTTTTCCCCTAACAGGGGGTCTTGACTCCAGTGAAAAGATCCAGCCAAGGTTTATGGAAGTAATTAGATACCAACACTTCTGTTTTACAACATAGTTTAAGGCTCAGAGTTCTCAAGTAGGTCAGAAAGTACTACTCAAAAATACCTAATGTCTAATCCAACTCCTTACACCAACTTCTTGCTATTAAATAGATTGGGGAAGGCACACTTATTTACAATAACTGTTAGTGTTAAGATATGCCATAATACATGAATTGGACCCCTTAGAAAACGGGAAATTTACTAGCTGCATTTACCATTTTATTCAAACATGGGCTCTAATTATTTTTTGATGGGCTTCCATAAACCTTGGCTGATCTTACTGAGTTAGCAATGAGCACTTCAAAAATATTTTGAAAACACAGACAAAGATGTCCAGAGATGCATGGTCTAGTTAGAGATAGCACTTAATACACTGAAAAACAAAGATGTCATTTAAAATACCATCAGAGATGGAAACTTACAAAAGGGGAACAAGCAGCTGACAATTCAACATAATCTCCTATTAAATAACAGCTCATTTATACGTATCCCATTGTGCCCTCCACATCTGGCAAGTGATTGGAGTTGGCAGATTTATTTCTAGAGCTATCTTGCCTGCCCCGCAGTAGTCTCCCTCACTCCTCACAGGACTCTGCTACTTGCTTTCACAAACCTGGTGTGATTTGCAAAGATAAGGATGTCCAGATTTTGTTACCACCTAATTACTAGACATTTCATGTCTTTTAACACTGGGGAGGATTTTTACTGGCATTTTCTATTGCTTCCTTTCATTTCAGCCATCATAAATTTAAAATGGTAAAAGTAAATCTATCTGCAGTGTGTCATTTATACCATAAGCCCCTGTGTTTGGAAGTGATAAAGGTTTCAGCCCGACCCTTGGCTGGTCTCTCTCTACTAGGTCCCTGGGGTTACATTTTATGGAAACATGATTAAAAAAATAAGCTTCATTCTGGGTCACTAAAACATTTCAGAAATATGAAGGCAGGCGAAAAAAAATAAAAAAGCACTTACACATTCTTTCTTTCAGTTTGCAAGGGCTTTTACACATGACCAAAAGTGAAATAGAATTAACAGTAACGTTTAAAACTGGACATTATAGGTTTAATCCTGCAGACCCTGAACTAAATTGAAAGGCAGTAAGTGTTTAAGTGTTTTGTGTCTACTAAAATTCAGAATTGGGGCATGCATTTTGCACACGGAACTTCATTTAAATCAAATCCACCTTTAAAGTTATTAACACAAACACAACAAGCATGTCTGCAGTAAGGCAAACGTCACCAACATCAGTTTTGCCAACTTCACTTCTCCTGGTAGTAGAAAAGATGAGCATCTAACATTTTAATTAAAAAAACTCACCAAAAGAGGCATGGCCAGATTTTTAATATGTATTAACTACACTACTTCTCATTTTACAATTATACAGCTAATGTCTGCATTGAATTCCCTAATTTCTCATTATAAAACAATTGGATTTCATCTAGCAGCTTTTAATTGCATTGTTTCCCCTGCTAAAATAACTGCACATTCTTCTTGGTAAGATGGTGAAGTTGTTGAATGACAAATCAATACGGGTCATGCCATTCAGATTTGATCAATTATTATTCCATCTCCTTGCAAAATCAATGAGTGGTCTGAAATGTGGCAAAATTCTGCATTTATACAAAGAATGATCAAAAAATATCTACATACCATTATAAAACTAGAACACACTTTACACAGCAACAGAGCCAAATCCAGTAACATCCAGAGGCATTAGTAATGCTTCTATTTGTAAAAAGATTATTCAAAAGCAAACACTTTACAAGAGCAAGGCCGTTCATTTCACTGTTCTGCTGCAACCATTCTGTGCTCTCAGGATTAAATGTTTCATCTATATCAAAGCTAACTTTCACCAACCTGTGTGATTCGGAGGACACCACCACCACCCTAGCAGGAGTCGACTGGCGTAAAACATCTTCCAGAAGCTGGACGAGATAGAAGTGTCCCAAATGGTTCACCTGGAAGGTGGACTCCAGCTCATCCTCTGTCAAGACCCAGGGAACACCAAATACGGCAGCATTGCAGATCAGGATGTGGAGAGGCCTGGGTAACCAGGGGTATTGGAGAGAAGTGAGTCAGGAGACAGAAATCTCAATGCAACACGTAATTTCATCCCTACGTGAGCCAGCCAGCCATGCCTCAGTGCAGCCATGAGGGCGCTCTGTCAATGCGCATGTGTGGCAGCCCCATGGTAGGGCACAGCAGAGCCCTCAGCCACAATGGTGGCACCTCGGGGAAAGCGAAAGTGCTTAGGAAGAGGGGAAAGGCCATCCAGCACAGAGAGGGGTGAAGGGAGGAAGTGTGAAGGAGCAGGATGTTGGGAGGAGGAAAAAAGTAAAGCTGGTGCTGCAGGCACAAAGAAGGAGGCAGAGGTACTCAATGCTGCAGCAAAAAGTGTGAGGAGGAGGAAACAGCAGAGGAGATGCTGTGTGCTGACCACCACTCCTCATTCTTTTGCCTTGCTCAGGATAGGGGAAAGTAGAGGAGCCAGGATGAAGGTGTGAATCTGAGACTGAAGAAAGGGATGGGTGAAGAAGAGAGAAGAAAGTGTTGGTTTCTCACTGTCCGAATCTATTTTAATTAGCCCATTACAAAACATCATCTCAAGACATCAGAGCAAGACCCTATGGGTTCTCCCCTTCCCTCAAAAATACCAAGTAGAATGGTAATACTTCACAGCTCAAGGAACATAGGAAGCTCCATATGTCCTGAACGTTCACAATAACAGTGATTAGTGGATGGCTGGCTGATATGCATAAGCATGTCATCAGAAATAGCTCAACAATAACACTGCTCTCCCAACTGCTATCCAGCAAACAGACTACTTCTGGAGCATTTAGAAAAGAAACTGTTCCTAAGGGAGGAGCAACTCCTGCCACTTTCTTATATTGGGTGCACATCTGCACAACTGGCAGGGGGGAAATGATTAAAAGATTAAGACACAATGCAACAAGTCCATGTTTTAAACTGTTGCACCTTGTGCAGTAAGCTGTTAAAAAAATACAATTTGAAAAAGACTGAGATGGAAAATAAAAACATCCTCCAGCAGCTGTAATCTTTGGTGGAAAAATGCACACCATACCGTAGGACAGATAAGAACCTTTCTGAGGTTCTATGAGAGCGACAGAATCCTTCCACACTGAACCTCGTCAGTCCAATTTAAATAGAAATGTTACAATGAAGGAACTTGAAGTGAAGCATTCCTAATTTGCTTTGCAAAGGGTAAGATTCTACCAAACTATAGGTAAGAAAGAACCTAGACTGTCACATAACCCTCTCACTCAAAAATCAGGTCCAGAAAACTTCACATTCCTTTATGTCTCCACTGTAATCTCAGGATACAACACACCTTAAACCCTCCCCAATCTCCAAAACAAGATCAAGGACAAACACCCTTTCTGTCCTTTCTTGTATCTTTTGAAATCTTTGTGAAACACAAGACTCTGGGTTTGCATTTGCTAGACTGTTCCATCTCTGGAGCAACCTTGGCACCAACACTGTATTCTTGTTCTTGAGTTAGTCTGAAACACAGACCTCAGCAAGCGCACCTGAGAAGTAAGCCTCAGACCTGAGAGCCTGCATCTGGCATCCCTGGCGATAATATAATTAAATAGAAAGGCCACATAAAATAATGATGGCCAAACACGCACCTTTCCTTCCAGCATTAACAGTGCACTGGTACATGTGATGTCCTGACTCCACCGTATTAACACATTTTTTTGTCTAGCCCATTCCAGCCTATTATATCTTTACTGTAACTGGTCAAATCCCATGATACAAAATCAACCACCCAACATAAACTCTAATTGTGAAGATAATAAATGAAGCACAACTAGGAAAAATAGCTGCTTGCCGTCTGATGTTTTCAAGTACTTCCTTGCAGCCCTACACACTGAAGATGACAGGAGACCCAGAGTCAGTTCTTTTTCCTATATGGTTGAAGGCCACACATACTCCAACTGTGAGCATCTGCAAAAGGAATTCTGGAAAAGAATGTGCAACATGAAGCCCCAGGTTGTCAAACAAACCTAAGTAATTAGATTCCTACAGGCATGTTTGAAGACCTGAGATTTTGATAGCCCAGCTTTCAAAAAGACATTTCTGGGGGAAATCAGATGTACCTTTTCAGCTGCATAAGCACTGACATAAACAGTAGGCTGTATTTCCTTATTAAAATAAATTTCAACTTCAAGCCTGCTGGGAAGTTACCAATGTAGTCTGCTTTAATACAAAGTTAACAACCTAATATCAGTATGTGTGCCAACTTGGAAAATCTGAACAAAAAGCTTCAGAAGCAGTATGAAACATCCGTGTACTTTGGGAGCTCGTTTTCTGAAGTCCTGGACTTCTTGATTTGCCTTTTGGTCACTAACACTTATAAACATAATACCTTCACGTCCATACTACACCTGCAAGAGAAACTGCAGACAAAGAGAGACTGACCTTTTAAAGGCAAGGATCTCTTATGTGCACATGTGGAAACCTTGGATGATCCACCACCTCTTCTGAAAGTTTGTGAAAAATTCCAGCAATAATTAATTTACACATTTGTAAATATGCTGGGAAAAAGGAACAAGCTTCTTCAACACAGGTGCAATTTTTGGCATAAGAGCCTCCTGTATTAGGACTGAAATATACGAGTACAGAAATAATGCAAAAAATATCATCACCATTCCCTGTGAAAGCACATATAGCACTTTTTAAAAGACCTTAATTCTAGTTGATATTTGTCATTAGCACTGTGAGGTACCCAACTGCAATAAGACAGAAAGAACTCAGATATGAGCCAAAACTATATTCCACCTATCTGAATTACTGTATCCTTCATTAACTCTAATTACACAATAACTACCAGACACAAAATATCCACTCTATACCTAAATCCGTCAGCTCAAGTGATTAAAAAACAATTCCAGAATTATAAAGCTATAAAATGTAGTCACTCTTAAATTGTTAGGACATTTAATTGGGTTTTATAAAAGAAAATTATGCTTCAGTCCTGTTAATGAGATTTGTATTTTTCAAACATTTTGTTTTAATTTCCTTTTAAAGTAAAAGTAATTAAAATTAAAAGACCGTAGAGTTAATAGTATTTACAATACTCTATTAGAAAAATCTGTGAAGAAATGTAAATTCAGAGGCATTTTAAACTAATAGCATATTGAAAAGGTAGTATCAGATTCCCTTTTAGAATTCCTTTATTTTAATTAGCATTAGTAGTTTTAAATGGTTAAAAGCTGATTTCTCTAAAAAACACCACAGAAGAGAAACCTAAACCACTGTATCAATAGATACTGCTCTTGTGCTTCATTTCAGCTCAGAAAGAACCACCTCCCAGATTTGGATCTGTGTCCATTAAGCTACCAGTGTCTCTCAACAGACTGTTAACAAAGGTCCAATTACTGAAAATTGCCATTTAAGTTTTTGTGACCTGGACATTTACACACCAGGAAATTGATGAGATTAGCTACGTAACAGCCACCATATCGTTATGAATTTCAGCCACAGATGACAGATTCTAATCTCAGTGGTGCAAAGCTCTGTACCACTGAACGTATCATTATGCAGGAACCAAATTTTTAAGATACATGACAATTCACACCACACATCTGGCACTACAGCTTTGCTTTATGGCAGGAGTATTTTTAAGTGGTAGCAGAGCTATGACCTTTATTTCACAAGTTCATTAAAACCATTGCTACAATCTGCATTAATCTTCCTCCTCAGCCTAAAGAAAAAATATCCCCCTTGGTTTAAAACAGTTTGCATTTCTACATCAAAGGCACAGCTATGTCCAACAAAAAATGTCAGCAGCAAAGGAAAATTTTCTTTAAAGACCATGATGCTCCTTCTAATCATGACTCCTATTTGATATCTCTGTAAACACTATATTGTCAAAAGCTTGTAGTGTGTTTTGAATACTTACCCCTATGCCTCCTTAAAACACCTACAGTCAGTGACTTACATCACACCAAGTGAGCTAACTGGCTGACCATTACCATTTAAGTATGCACTGGGACTTGAACATGAGCTGATCCATCATAGCATGTACACACTGTTTCTTATCCTTCACAGCATGACTGAGACTCAGGAACACACTGCTATAACTGCAAGCTGCACATTACTTCAAGAAAACCCACTTCTACTGGTAACTGTAGCTACTATTTATTGGAAATAAAAAGCATACAGAATTAACAAGGACATTCTTAATAGTGAATATCACAGCTGATAACAATTTAACATCTTGTGTATTTCACAAGTCTGTGATACATTACTAACCCTTGCACTGGGCAAGTCATTCACATCTAATATGCTGCACTCAATTCACCATTAGAAGCAGCAAAGCAATCCAGATGTCCTGCTCTGTTTGAAAATACAGTCAGTGAATGCACTAGAGAGGTACAGAAATTAAGTTGTTGCTATGAATCAGTTAGTTATGAAATTTAATAATCAATTTGTTAGCACCTGATGCAAAACTATGATCTGTCAGCAGCCTCCCAAGCTGGCTGTGTGCAGCAGTAGATATTTCCAAGGGAATTAATTACTGATGATTTGCAAAGGTAAGAATAATATTTTTCAACAAATGTAGCCTGTGCACTAGGAGGTTAAACAAGCACCGCCAAAATGTCAGCAGAGTTCTTGGCTTTGGTGTTCTCCCGTTTCAAGCGTAATGAAATAGTTAACCAGAAATTATGCAAAGGGAATACTTTCAAATTCTTCCCATGAAGCAGAATGTCACACCATCTGGGGCACTTCTCAAGTGATTTGAAAAGTTCACACTGTTTGGAACTACGCAGAAATTCAACAGAAAAGGCCTTGCCATATCCCCAAAGTCCCATAAGCAACTGTAAGCCTATGTCACGGCCAGCAAAGAAGGCAGAGTTGTGACTGCTCTTCCACAAAGAAGCAAAGTCATGGCCCACTGAACTTTTACATCCCATAACATCACCCATGTTGCTTTTTCTGCAAGTTAGAAAATGGCACTTCCTTCTGTGAGGGAATGGCTACTTTCACAAAGGAAATAATCAACATGTAGGCTAGGCTAATGGCTCTCCAGAAAAAGGGTAGGTTAGAAAACCTTCTCCAAAAATCCCTCTCTGTTTTGCAAGCAGTGCTGACAGGAAACTGAGCAACAAAAAAATCACTAAGAATCAGGCAGCAGCAGGAAATCTCAGAGCCATTTATAATCTAACAATGGCCAAAAAATATGTACTTGCGTGATGAAAACAAACGGAAGAGTATTGCTTAACCAATGCTTTTGCAAATGAATGCTTAATATCAGACTTCCCTTTTTCTAAAAATATTGACTGAAAAGTCAGCAAAAAGACCCTCTTTGCCACCTGCCAGCTGACAGAATTGTGGATCCTTGTCAGACAGGATTCATTTTAAGGCAAACTACTAACACAGGACTTAGAGTCCTGATGGATGATCTCCTGCTAGAAGCAAGGAAAATTCTCTGAAATTGATCTTACTGGATTTCTTTGCAGGATTTGACACTGTTGATCAGCAAATACTTCTGCCCCACTTCAAAGAGATTAATGGGAGCGTGCACTTAAACTGCTCGGCTTCTTCCTTCATACCAAATACATGTGAATTATTATGAGCCGCTGCCCTTATGTCTTCATAATATATTATCTGCATACTGCTATATACGTCAAACATCTCTCAATCGTTATTCATTACCACTATAAAATCTTCAGTATACAATTTCATAAAAGTTTGGAGAAGGAACAGATGTCTCAACAGATTTAGAAATAAACAGATAACATCCATTAGTCCTCATTTTCACTGTATTACCTTTTTTTACACATACATGGAAGGGAAAAATACAAAACAAAACAAACAAAACCAAACCAAATCAAAACAAAACCAAACCAACTAAAAAAGCCCCATATCATCTTATTCCTCCAGAAATTACTAAATTATCTTCCTTTGTAGAAAAATTGTCATTTTACTTGTAGGGGGACAGAAGAATTTTAAAGGCCGATTCTTCCTCTTAATGGGTTACAGAAGCATTTCAGCTATAGTGAAAATTTTGAGGTTGAACTTCTGAAGAGAAATTCAGACCCAATATCAAATAAAGAAGCACTTAAACATTTTACACTTTTAAATATATAACATTAACATTTTCAACATTTGTAATCTGGACCTCAAACTGGCCTTAGTATAACCTGCATTGGCCAAAGCACCTTCCCTCACAAATGATCCAAGCTGGAAGTTCTCCTTCCACTCCTATATGAGTTTCACAAGGACAACACACAAAGTAAGAAAAGCAGAGATGAGGTTTCGTTTCCTGACATGATCTGTCTCCCACATTTGGCTAATTTATACACTGCAGTTATAGAATCATAGAATGATTTGGGTTGAAAAGGACCTTAAGTTCACCTAGTTCCAACCCCCCTGCCATGGGCAGGGATGTCTCACTCTACACCATGTCACCCAAGGCTCTGTCCAACCTGGCCTTGAATGGTATATGATAATAGAAATCTTATTTAGTATCACTACATCAGCAAATCACTTGCTTTTGATAGCAACTTATTAGCAACAGGTGTCAGTACTGCTCTTCCCACACCTCAGTGCCTCCTCAGGACTACATTCAAACCAAACCCATCCAAGAAACCATGACTGCCTTTGGAAATGTTTCATATTTGCTAGTTCTGTATATCAAGGGCCTCAAAGTACATCCATATGAATGGATTTTGAAAGTCCCAGGGCTAGGTTGAAATGGAAGAGGGCAGAAAAGGGCTTTGCAACTTAATTTCTCTACCTGTTCACCCTTTCAGCATATCCTCTGTAAGAGTGGGAAGGGTTAAGCAAAAGATATTTTTAATTTAAAAAATATGAAAACCAGTTTTTGGATGCACATGACTTGACACATGCTACCACAATTGTGTACGAGAGCTTAAAAACAGAAGAAAAAAGAAAAAGAAACAGTTTTTATGCAGAAAGCCAATCCCTAGGCTTTAATAAGCCACGGTACCACCACAAAGGAAGGAAAGAAAGTTTCACCCTAATATTATTATGCATGTTTCAAGTGCAGTCAGCCTTTGATCTTATTTAAATTTAAGATACGTGCTGTCTGCAACAGTAAATTCTAAACTATGCATGCTTCAATTCTTAATTCAACGTGGATATTTTTTGATATCTCAAAATGTATACTGTTGTCCAGAAGTTTGTGCCTCAATGGCACTGTCAAAACACCAACTGTATTCGAAGTTGAAAAGACAAATAGCATAGCTTAACTGTTACTAGCTTTAATTCACAAACAGTATTTCTATAAATGGAAAAGAGCTAACAGATTCGTTCAGTGTTAGAAAATATGTTTAAATTTGGAAAGACAGTACACAGTGTCAACTATCATCCATGACAGAGATATATCTACAACAGAACCATTAAGCATACTGGCATAACGGCATTACTAATAATTTGTTTAAATTATATATTCATTTTTTTCTGGCTCTTTTAAGGTATATACGCAACAATGTACTAAACAGATCCCATTTTTACATACGTATTTATATGCATGAATGGAATTTATCATACAATGTGCATGATTTAATCGTGGTTAAACTGGAATAAAAAACAACACACCTGCAATATGTCAGTTATAATACATGTAAGAAAAACAGTTTTCTGGAGTGAATTTTCAGCAGGCTCTGAAATCTTAATTGCACCCACAAGATTTCAGAGTGCTTCTGCTTGCAGCATGAAAAATGAATGTACTCATAGAGTTTGAGGCCTCAGTTAAGGAGGCTAGCTGAAAATCTGGCCTTCTCCATTTTGGGTCTGGTTAGGGAAATAAGAAGAGACTGAAATTCCGAATGCACAATCATAATTCGTAACTGCTGTCTTTTTCATATTTGGACAAGCAATGTAAGTGAACAAACTTTGCAAATGCTGATTCTTGCCACAGAAAAAAAACAAACCAAAACAAACCAAAAGTCCTATTTTAAAGCGTAGGAAAATAACTGCAGTGAAAATCTACATGTGGAAGACCTACATAACTGTGAATTGTTGCTACCAATTCAGAAAACTCCAAGTAGTAGCTGCTGACAAACACTATTTTCTATCTTTGATTCAAGATTTTTCAGGAGAATTTCATTTTTGTTTTTTTTTTTTTTTCCCTTGAACATTAAGAACATTAAACTGATGTCTTACACTTTGACTGAAGATAACCTTAATTCAAACCAATTGGCACTGTGTACCACTAAAAACTAAAGATGCACATAAAATTCCATCTTTAACTTCAGCGCTCACTTCTGCCAGCTAACTGTTTTTATCATGGAAGTGTTCTCATACTGAGGATCAGGCAAATGACATGATACCATGACTGTAAATATTGACAATATTTATAGGTAGCTATTTAGAACTGAAACATTAGTTCTGTCCCCTAATTAAAATATGCTGGATCTAGTCAAATACGTGATCATTAAACTGAGAAATGCAGACCAAAGTATCACACCCAGAAATCCACATTCCTACCCAAATACCAAACCCCACAGACCCTGAACTATCAAACACTGATGCTGGCTAAATTTAACTGCTAAGTTGCATACAGTCACAGGAGAGCAGACATTTTGTCTATAAAGTGGATTAATACCAACCATAATTCCTCACATTGTGCCCACTCAATGAAGGGGAGATTCAATTCACTGTTTTTTTAGTTCTAAAAGCCTAATATGAAAGATTGGTTGGTCTGCCTCTTCCACCCTCCCAAAAATCACCTAATGCCAATCCATCTGAGCTCAGAACATTATTATAAATAGATTATTTATTTGATTTTCCATAACAGAGACATTCAATCAACTGTCTGAGCTGTTAAGCAGCAGAGAAGAAAACCTAGATGTAGATAAAAGAGGTAACAGAGGAAAACCTAGATGTAGATAAAAGAGGTAACTTGAACAAAAACTAGTTATTTAGATGCACTAAGACCTCTTTTCCTACTCTCATCCTAACCCTAACACTGTCTTCACACGGAACAAAGGTTGAGGTCCTCACTCCTGGAGGAAATACCAAGTGATGAAGGTGTATCTAGACAACAAGCCAGGAATGCTAAAAGTCAGACAGAAATCACAGGCAGGAAGGTGGGAATAATAATAAACTACAGAAATAATAGCACTGCATTGCATTTCAAATGACAGGAGAGGCTAAAATTAGTTGCTATTACTGCAACATAACAAACGCTCTTTCTCTAAATAATTTGATCTGTAAGTCCTTCAGCATCATCTTTCACAAAGATAGACTTACACTTTATGTCCTAGTTACACTGTGTTCAGGCTGGGCTGCAAGGAAGTAAGAGGTAGATCAAGACTTAAACAGCAATATTTTATTCTATCTTCTCCCAGAGACAACTTAGGAGATCCAATGAAGTTGTCACATTTAGGTTATTACAGAATCTTTGTAACTGAGGGCAAGAAAAACTGGAGAGCACTCTTCTCATAAGGGAAGTTTATATTCTGCTGGAATCATGGAACTGCAGGATCTAAAATAATCTGCAAAACCCTTCTCCCCCAAAGCTTTACTTGAAAATGCATGGATAAAAAAGGTCTCAGAAAGAGAAACAGCTGCATCAACTCAGGAGTACTGGCAATGCAAACAAAAACTTATTTCTTTCTGTGAGGATGAAGGATTTTTTAGAATATATTTACAGGAATACAGCTTAATTTACCTGTGTTTATGTGCTCTGAGCTCAAATTTTATCTGTGGACAAGGCTGCAACACCTTGCAAATCCAAACAGGAATAAAAGATTCCTATCAAATCTCAGAAGCATGATAATTTGAAGATTAATCATCTGATTTTTGCTTTCAAAAACGGAAGCCTTCTTAGCTCTGAAGTACTATTCCAATTTATGGTAAATATTTCTTTTCAGACTAACTCTTTCCTCCTGTTTATTATTTATGTTTTTCTCCATGCTCACTCTGTTGCATGATTTGGTTTTTGTATGCAACAAGACCCTGTTACATTCCTGCTGAGCAGAGGATGACATTTCTTCATTCTGCACATAGTTTCCACAATCTCTCAGATTCTCAAGCACATTCAAGAAGGATTTTTGTTTTTTTCTGTCTCTACAACTTTTTGATTATGGCAGATTTACAATCTCATCTCTTTTCCCCTTCCTCCCTGCAATCCCACCACCTTCCCCATCTGCAATAGGTTTTGATGTTTAACTCAATAAAATTTAGGGATCATTTTTCTGGAGTTGTTCCATTTTTAGTTTTCTCATCCTGGAAGACATCTGTGAAACACAGTCCTTGAAGACCCTTTTCCAATAGCTATCAATCAGGGAAGATCAGGCTCCCAGGCTGTGATGTGACTGAGTACACCCTTGTATCTGCTGATAAGAAATAGTACCTAGGGTCACAAAGTGCTCCAGAAAAACAGAACTTCAAAATACACACGAATCTATTTTCTATTTTGTAAATTTTAGTTATTGGGCCAGCTGTCTTTGAGACCAACTGATTCTGTAGAATACCAGAGTTGCACTGAAAGCAACAGTAGACTGGAGAAATTAAACAGACAATAAAACTACCTGCACCCAGAAGCGTAAGATGTTCAGTACTGAGTACAAAAGGCCTCTTCACATAACGTTTTATAGGAAATAAAAATACAAATTTTATTAAAATGTATGAGTTCATATAAACTTTCTCCTTCCCACTTTAAAATGAGTGTAGTTTTTTTTTCCAGAAATCAAGATCTATGCAACTTAGAAGTCAAATGATAATTTTGTTTAGGAAAAAGAAACACACACTTAATTTGCCTTTCCTGAAATCTGTAAGAGATTTTGTAAGAAAGAAAACTCTGTATTTATAACCTATTTCCCATGCTCATTAACAGGACTTAGAGCTACCTCATGGGAACTGAAGAGAGTGTATCACAGAATGTCTTCTCCTACAGATGCATGAGATCAGAGATACCAAAGCCTTTTAAGAAAGTTAGGCTACCAGCTGACAGACTTGCCAAAGCATAAACAACAAGAGTCAGTCTGTCACTGAAGCCTGTAAGATTTCTTTCAATTGCTCATAAAGCTACTAATGCAAAGGAAACACTGATCTGACAAAAGCCTCTGGACGCTACAGCAGAACAAATAACCAGAGAAACAAAAGTAGTTAGTGTACATTAGGACTGGAAAATACATAGGGCTAGCACTGCAGCAGTAAGATGCTACTGCCATATAATTGCTTTTCTGAACATATCCAGACATAATTAAATCACAGAAAATCAGAGCCAAAAAGTCCTAGTAGGTCTTCCAGTCCATTCTCCTGCCAGTGCAAATGATTGTAAGGTAACTCTTCTGTATCTGCATCAGATAAAAGATCCACTGCTACAGGCAGTGTGTGGGGTCTGGTTTCCATCCAGTCTCAGACATTAAACAAAATATAACTGGAAATTCATTTTGGTCAAAATCTCACAAGTCTCACAACAAATACAGCCATTAAATTTTCCTATAATGCCTGGAGTAGCCCTGTCAGACACACACACATCTGATCACACATCTGAGACACAAATATCTGAAGGCAAGGCAGAGGCTATAAATGCTGTCTATTACTAAATGTTTGCCAAATAAAATGGGAGTGAAACATTCATAAAAACCTGTCCATCATTGACAATGTATCTTAACAGACCTACATGGGTTAAGCAATGTATGCTAACAAAAGTAGAACAGGTTTTACTGATTATGTATCTTTACCGATTCTGTATCTTCTCATTTTCTAAGTTCTCCAGCAAAAATTGACCTAAGTATGTTCACTTCAAAGGATTTACAAACATGCAGACCAAATGGACTAGCTAGGATGACCATGATAATGATCTACAACACACAAATCGTGTCAAGAGCTGCATTTGGAAGAAGGGTGGTTTTAACTTTTCACTGCAGTATATAGTTTTTAAATGAATGTAGCATACTAAGAGCACGAAGAAGCTAAATTAAAACATTTACTGTTTGCATATTATGAAAATTACTTAGTATTAAAGCATTAATACTGAAAGGGTATGTCTTTCTATTTCAAGAAAATTTTAATACATGACAATAATATATGGTAAGAAAATATTGTTACCAAGGATTTTAGCAGTAAAGGAACTTGTGATAGAAGTCAGTTCTGACAATTCTTTGAATCTAAAAGATCTGTAAGTACTAAAATGTCATCTGTCTATCCATGTGAGAATTAGCTTTGGCAGTATTTCAAAAGTGAAAAAAAACATGCTTTGTTATATATTTTTCCTATGACAATATATTTTCAAAGCTAAGAGGCCAAATTCTCCTGAGAAGTTCAGTAAGATGTATATGTGTTACATAAATACTTGCAGAAAAAAGTGAAGTTTGAATACAACAATCAATGGGTCAAACTGTGGATAAAAGCACAAAGTGCAGAATTTATTGCCAAGAGTTGGCAATTAAAGATTTCAATTCATTTCTTCGATTTAGAGATTCATTGTTCTGCTCAAGCTAAATTAAACAAGACATTTGGAAGCTAACCTGATTATCGCCATATAAATTTGTCTATTGTTAAGTGATGTCGTTAGGAACACCTCTCCCTCCCTTCTTTCTTTTTTTTTTTTTTTTTTTTAATTATAGACTATTCCAGATAGAGGTCTAGAAAACAGAGCTGTCTGGCTCATACAGCTATTTTTTTAATGCTTTAAAATAAAAAGAGGGAGCAGAAAGGTTAGAAAAGAAAGTAAGACAAGAAGTGCAATAATTGCTCATCCCTGACCTCTTCCAACCCATTGCAAAACTGGTAAAAGTTGCCTGAGCTGTTTTTTATGCAGTTCAGCTTTGACCTTTTCCAATAGCCACGGGGGTACCAATGCCCCCTTTAATCCTACGGCTACATGGAATAATAAGAGTTCCATAATTATTTTTCTTTAGGATGAAAACAAGTGATCTTTAACTTCCATTACAGAAAAATCCTGTGAAAAGATTATCCACTAAATCAGTCCAACCATGGTGTATTCTGCCAACTGTGCTCAGCTGATAGAGATATTAAAATAACAAGATATCTTTTTGTGTAATTTTCTGAGTACTTACACATTCTTGGATTTGAATGCTTCAGCAAAGTGCTGCACATTCTGAAGAGAAGCAAGGTCTAAGGTCATTGCTTCTACCTTGGCTTTATGCTGGAACCAGAGAAAATATAAAAAAAAGATAAATAAGAGCAAGTTTAGTTCACAGTATCACGTTACAGTAAATGTGTTATGAAACTTACCCAATTCCCTTGTTTAACATTATAACCCCAAAGTGAATACAAATCATCAAAACGAATGGACAAGCACAACATTTAGTGCCAAAAGTAGCATTGCAATTTTGTGGTTCTTCTAAAAACATATGCTGTGTAACACACAGTTTTATATAATAAAATGAATCAACACAAAGTAGTGTTAAGGTTAATATGGTATCTTTTAGCTTTCATTTTGCTTGTGAAACTTATGTAACTCATGAAATATAAAGTACAGGAAGCATTATTCTTAATGCATGGCATTCTTTACACAGCGTACCAAAAGAAAAATACTCAGTAACTACTCTGTAAAAAACACTTGAATTCAAACTTGCACACAGTATTTCAAAACAATCTATTGTTCATAGCAGGTGATATAAAGATACAAAATGAGTGTAGAAAACAAGTGATCAGACAATGTTTTTTCATAGAATAAGAGTTTATGAGTGTGTATCTTCTAAAGAAATTGCACATGCACTGAAAACAAACTTTTCCCCCAGAAAAGGACATGCAATCCCACACAATGACCTTGGGAACCACCAAAACAACCCAAAATTTTTAGCTTTAAGTCTTCTCAGACCTTTTGAAACACACTCCAAATCTTGGAACAAAATGAACCAAGTCTATTTTCATTGCAAGCATTGAAGTGAAAGCAAGTCACCACAGAACCCCGCAGGCTGTGATTGTTCTAAGCCACAGTTTTGAAGGAGCTTTCATTTGACTGCACCACCACATCCAACAATCGTCTAGTTCTTCCACAGACACCGTATTTTAAGACATCTATGATCCTCTGCAAAAATACCAACTCTCATGACATATGAGTCACATAGATCCCCTAAGGAATTATGAACATCAGTTATTTGTGCTCACCTTCACTTTTAGACTCACTACGGCCATCACTGCATACACATTCTGGTACATAAAGGAAAGCTGGCAAAAGCCCTGTAGTCTCCCCAAACCTAAACATGTCAACATACATCTCACTCTGTTTAGCTTTTTCAGTAAAAAAAAAAAGAAATTAGAGGACACTTCATGTAATCCCAACGTGCCACCTACACCTACGTATAGTGGTAATGGACCAGACTGGACATCAGCACTGCTCAAAGAAAGGGTAAGAACAAGAGGAAGCAGATACAGTGGTACTATCCACTCAAAGGCAGTATTCAAATGGACAGGCAATAGGAATTTTGTTAGCACCAGGGGGTAAACAGGGATCTATTGTGATTACAATGTTATACAATGACTATTTCTGAAGGAATAAGAAGGAAGCAGCACATGTCCCAGCACAAAAGAAACCAAGAGTGCTCCCACTGTCTCCCAAGCTCAAGCAATTCAACTGATCTCTGTGTTTCATTACATCTGGTACTTTTCTCCCTACATCTGTTACTCTTCTTCCTACCTTTGTCTTCTATTTTGCTAGCATCCATTCTACCCACCACAATTACCTTACAGGTTGGGTTTAAATAGAATATCACTCAAAATCTTTTTGTCCCATGCCAGACAGACTTATCAGCACAACAAAATAAACACAACTAAAATTCCAACAGGTTCAGTTTCCATAGGAAGTATCAATTGTTGGAGTCTGAAAACGCTAAACCAAATTTAACTTGGTTATGAAGAGTTCTTTTACTGTCACAAAATTCACATCATCCTGGAATTGATTTTGCCCCACTGAGTAAATATTTTCTTGTGTTTGCTGGTCAGAGACTTGAGAAAGATGATGCTGTCTTGTGTTACGCAACAGACCTCTGTAACAACTTCCCAGTTTAAAGCTGTTTACTTAATAAGAGAAGCAGTGTCCATAGCTGGATTTACACTGCTTCTGCTTTCCTCAGTTGAAACATTCTCTTAGCTCTCTCAAGGGCAAAAGGACAAGAAGGCTGCAAATACATGGACATGAGAGGGTAAAAAAAAAAAAATAATAATCAAGCAGTTTGACAGACTATACTGCAAGCTGCTAGCTACTGTCCTCTTGGGGACACAGACTGAAGCTCACACAGCATTACACACTGATGCTTCTCCTCTTGGTGTCATGTGTTAGACTTCTGCTACAGAGTTCAAGAACAGAAGAGAGGTACCTGTGTATTTCAAGCACATATCACATATTGTACTATTTATAGAAAAATATTTTTAAATAAAAAAATAAAGCTAAAAACCATTTTTTGCTAAAAGGCACTGTAACTGTAATTGTAATCCACAGTCAGAACCGATTGTTAATGGTATGCTGCAAATCCTGATCTAATGTGTTGTAATTGTATTATGCTGATGTCTCTCACTATTTCACTCCACATATTTTCAGTACTGAATTATGCCTCATTTTATGTTGTGAAATCTTAAATGGGAATTGCCACTTTCCCAAATACAGAACACAGTCTTAAAACTGACATCAATAAGATCAACACACTAAGGCAGAAGACTCCAGAATTTTTAAAAACAAATCAACAAAAGAGATCAATGGTTCCTTTATTACTTTATTTTAAATAACATAATTTAAGGAAAAACTAAATAACATAATAAGTGTAGAGTAATTTAAAGGGCTCACTTCTAAATCTCAGGATCACTACTATATGACACAGTTGAGAGCCCCCACTGCAGATTCCCAGGCCAGAACTCCCTAAACCACTTTCAAAGAACTAGACTTAGACCAGCTTCGTAAACTGGCCAAAAGGACAATAGACACAAGGGCAGATATGCCTCTGCTGTCTACTGAACTGTGTGGAAACAAGGTCAGCTAGAACCAGCTGAAACTATGTTTTGTGTTGGGGAGTATTGGTGTTTCATGAAGCCCGAAGAGCAGTTCAGGACTCACAATGTCTAGGCACCAACATCCTGTCTTTGAAGAAAGAGCCAAAGGCAGATTATCCTCTGGTTCCTAACAAATCCTCTTTTAAACACAACACAATAACATTTTGCAAAGTGCAAAGAAAAAAATTTTATCTTGTATTTCATGATTTTATGCCCCGTTCTAAAAGCATTTTATCAATATTTCCAGGTAGCTTTCATTACTCTAAATAACAGCAGAAAACAGTTTGTTCAGTTTTGTATGGAAACTGCTTCCTATTGGACAAAAAAGAATATTAAAAATGCTTAAGTGCAATTGGTTATATTTTGCACTCATGCTAGAAAAATGCTTATTGGGCCAGAAACTAACAAGGAAGTGAAAACATCCAAAAAGCAAGCAATTTCACTATATGCAATGTATTCACTTTACAGCTTAAAAACTGTTTAAAAATGAACACTGCATGGTAGAGTACTTTGGTAGTAAACATGATTGTGCATTTGTGTCTTGGTATTGAAGAAAGAGCCTTTTTTCATGGTGAATTTTTCATTCAAATGTAAGTGATGATTTACGTTAAATATAGGTAAAGCATAGCTACATTTTCCTGAAGGATTGCAAGGAAGTGAAGAGCAGTACAATAAGTTGAAGCATAAAAGCTTTCTCTGTCATAATATTTATTATAATGGCATATAAAATAGCTGAAATAAATAATAGATGACTAAAAGTAAATTCATATGATAAAGAATCTTTCAGCAGACACCATTACTCCTGACTGCTCCAGTTTCATACAGAGTTGAAGAGTCTTAATAAATATGCTGTAGCCCCTGTATCTTATGTAAGCACAAGTCATTTTGTAAGGGCCTACTTAGAATGTAACATAGTGGACACTACATAATTTACTGTATAATTTTACTCTCAAAAATACCATGCATAAATCTTTGATATTTAAAAGTCCTTAACTCAAAACTCAATACATACAAAACTCAATACTCAATACTCAGCACAACAACAAAAGTATCTGACTTTGAGGGACTGAAAGCATAACAAAATGATAAAAAGCAGTTTAATTTGATTAAGAAGAATCCTGATCACAGTACCTTGGAATGCAGTGTGAGAAACAGAAAGCCTTCAGGAAAAAAAAATAATTTGACATCAGAGCTGTTCAAAAGTCTTAAAATAGATAAAGTAAATAACCAAAACTCAGCATATAACAAGCAATGCCCAAAAACCCCATATTTCCATATTGAGGACAAAGTAGAGGATGTTTTAGAAGCACATCTGACAATTTGACACATGGCTTATGGCAATCAATAGCCAGTGCCATGCACTATTTATGGAGGTACATAATAGGGAAAAAGGCTTTCACTCAGGATTAGGACTGTAAGTATTATTGTACATAATGTAGGCAACATTTGGTACTTCATGCAAAACTGTATTTATGTAACATCAGCTTCATCTTGTGTGCTTTGAATGCCATGCAGCTATTTCTTATGAAGTGCTTTCAAAGTAATACAACATATACACTAGATGCTTCAACATGGCTTTCCACTACATTCGATATACTTTAATAAAGTTCATTAAAAGTCATCATGGTGGAACATTTTTATATCCATTTTTCCAGGTTTTATTTCCCTTCTACCCCCCCAATATCAGCAATTTTTCAAATTTTCACTAACTTTATACAAGAGAAGAAGGTACACAATGCAAACCAATTTCCTAACTACTAATTATTTTATTAACCTACTTATTTGATATACAAGGAAAATGCTGGCACAGCTACAGGTTGGGCAGAGAAGAGATTCAGAGAAAGACTTGGGGGTGGTGGTTGATGAGAAAATGAACATGAGTCGGCTGCAGTGTGCGCTTGCAGCCCAGAAAGCAACCATATCCTGGGCTGCATCAAAAG
>JBAFWW010029261.1:22882-35333 GCA_036873685.1 Agapornis canus
TGTGAGGGTGCTGAGGCACTGGAATGGGTTGGCCAGGGAGGTTGTGAGTGCTCCAACCCTGGCAGTGTTCAAGGCCAGGCTGGACAGATCCTTGGGTGACATGGTTTAGAGGTGTCCCTGCCTGTGGCATGGGGGTTGGAACTGGATGATCTAAAGGTCCTTTCCAACCCAAACTGTTCTATGATTCTAATCATGATTCTTCATGAAAATCAGAGATTAAAAGCATTTTCTTTCTTTCATTACAAATACAACTTATTTATTAATACCTGGTTTCACTATATCCCAAACATACATTTTACCTGCATTTTGGCTATAAGTTACTGGTGTAAATTCTTCCCTCCATTCATCTTGCCCATCCTGTCAAACATACTTTCATGCTTCACGTCAGCTCTCTCAAAAAGAGATTTTGTAAAGTGTGGCTCTTTCTGCTTAAATAACTATATCTTCATGTTCTTTACAAAAACGGAATTCCTGCAAGGGTTGCTTTCATCCAAGTCAAGTGAATTAACATATATATAAAGACCTAATGGGTCAGTGTGAGCCTCAAACTGCTAGGTTTACTGCTCATCCTTGGACCTACATTTTATCATGAAGAATGAAATACAGGAATAACTACTACTACTACTATTCTTATTATTACCATTCCTATTATTATTATTTGCTTGCCTCTACCCTTTCTCCAGAACATGACTGCTTGACAGAGAACAGTGTTTTATCTTCTGGGCATCATCCACAACTTAGAGCGGTAAGAGGCCTCTTCAGAAAAAATCCTGAAGCCCTCAAGCTGTAGTAGGATTGTACTGCAAATGAATGCCTTGGAGGTGCAATGGCAGTTCCCCACTCAAGAGTCTCGAATGAACATCTGTACTGCAGATTCAACTATTGAGCTCAACTGAGTTATAAAAGCAACACAGAAGTCTGGATCCTCCTTTAGGTAGAGATTAAATACAAAAGCCACAAATGAGCCACTGAACTTCTGAAGATGAGAGATATATAAGAGTAATAAATATGATGCAATGTGAAGAACAGTTTCTGAGGATGCCATACTCCAACCTGGCATTTGGTCTTCACATTTAAACAAATAACAGCTATATTTCCCCTTCTTCTAAACACTTAATTTAAAATTTACATCACAAACACAATGTGACTGAAGTCTCTAGGTAGAGTTCATATGTTTAACTCGGATGTCAAATGGCTTCCTTGGTCATGCAATAGTCATTCTGAATTCCCCAATAATTTAAAAACTGTATCTCTTTCTACTAGTAAATATCTACACATGAAATGCAGAATACACTTACTAGTTTCTTTGTTGTTGCTTCATTTTTCATATTTTAGTATTTTTTTAATAAATCTTCTGCAATAAGCAGCATTACAATAACCAAGAATATGATTTTGCAATCTTTATATTAGTCAACTTTCACATCAATATCTGTAAACTTGTCCTTTTATATCTTCTGAACATAATTATAAAGGAAAAAAAAAAAAAAAGGAAAAACATCTGCATTTCTTTCTGAAATTAGTATCTTTAGAGAAGTAAACTATGCCATAGTAATCTTAAATCATGCTTTAAAAAAGAGTAAAATAATTCAGCCTCCTATGGGCATTTTTAAAAATACTTATTCCTTAACCACAGAGAACAAAAACACACACACACAAAAATTCCTAGACTATAATTTCAGTGTACTTCGATTTGTAGGCTCCAAATGTCCCTGATGTTTGCTGAATGCACATGGTTCCATTGCAGGCAGTACACATGTGCTTCAGTAACAAGAAATTACATGCATTTTAAAAAATAAAATAAAAATCTACTGTAGGTTTTGGCAATAGAAATTTGTTTAGCTCTTAATGTACATGAACTGTGGGTATTTACTTAGGAGCCTACTGTTAGCTGGATATTTTTCTTTCCCTGGATTTAGACCACTTCTTTCCGTCTCCAAACACCCATTCCTGTAAAGCTCATTTAAATTTATCTTGGGGAATCTCAAATAATCTAGGCAATATATTACATGTATGGGGTTTACTATTCTAATAAACATATCTTCTTGTTTATAGAATAATCGAGGGAGCCTGGGAACATGTAAAAGACTCAGCCGTGGAGAGCCTCCTATTCAAATGCTTTCAATTCTTTTCATTCTGCAAGATTTGAAGTGATAGCAGAATACCTTTTCAAAAACAGCAACAAGGCAAACAGCACTGGGATAATTTAGAAGCTACAGACTTGTACTCCTTTTAAAAACTTCCTCAATTTGAAGGTTTTTTTTTTTTTTTTAAGATTAAATAAACCTAGTTTATGGGTTGCTGAAGAATATGCAATACGGGAGACAAACTGGGTAATGGATTTGTGGAAATGGCAGAGGGAAAACAGTCTTTCTAAACAGACTAAACCAGTAACATCACTACTGCAACAGAATACGATTGTTAATTATCCATAAAATTAAAGGCATGTTTTACATACAGCTACGCATATGCTGATGTATAAAACTTAGGCAGGAGTTTTTACACATAGAGGAAAAAACAGTATTGCTACTGCAGACGACAAACAAGAGGAGAAAAGCATGATGGTCAAAAGGGCAACAATGTTTAAGTAAATACAAAATGAACCCTTTTTCCCTGTTCTCTCATGATCCATAATCATAAGCTATGTTGTTGCCTGAAAGTGCAGACATGCACTGTGCAGTGCATTAATCCTTCAAACACTAACAGATGCTGGCAGGGATTTAGGCTGGAATGTATTTACAAAGTGACAAATTATGTTCCGTATTATACAGAGAGAGAAAGAGCACCCACAAATAGGCTGATAAATGTCAGCTGCAGTCACGACAAACGGTTTATTTTTATTATACTGTAACCACAAATGTTTTTTGCAGGGAGGCCCAAAGATTTATTTGTTGCAGGAAAAAACAAGATTATATATGACACAAAGTAATAACTGTGAGATCCCTGATGTTCTGGGCAGCTTGCCCTCCTGGAGGGCAGACTGAAAAATGTTGCTTAAAAATGGTATGTTATATGACACAAAATAAATAGTTCATAACTCTGTATCGAAACAACAATAACTAATAATTAAAGACAGTCTTAGGACATGGCTTATACAAGTTCAAAGGAAAGCATACTATTTCCTTTAGCAGATGTTGAAAACGATGTTACAATATTAAAATAAATCTTATTAAATTGTTTTAGATTAAAAACAAAGTGCTGTAATTGCTAGATGGAAGCAACATATATTTTAAATGTGGTCAGAGTGCTATATGAGCATTAAGTTTAGCACAATTAATTGGCAGAATAGTGACGTCTGCAGGTTTAAAAATGCATTGCAGCTATTTTGAACTATGTCAAAGCTCACCAGTAGATTTAAGGTACAGTTCATTCCCCCATTTTTAATCCTAGGAAAATACATATATCAATATAGCTAAAAGTCATCACTCATATAATCATGAATAATATCAGGATGATTCAACATAAATAGAAATAAATACATGAGAAAACAGAGTAATTAAAGAACTGAATAACTATCTATTTAAGGAATTTAAACTGGCAGTTTACAGGGACAATATCCTAGCATTGAACAGTATAATACAGATAATCTGACTGAACACTATCCTCAAAAAAAATACCCGTATATAAATTCTTTTGTTTCCCCAACTGTTCACATTTCCTAGCTAAGAGATACATTGAAAATGGTCACATTGTTATGTATGCAATCTTAGAAAGTGAAATAAAAGGACTGAATCACATTAGTAAAGATTTATTGTACAAATAAGGGTTGGCAGGATCAGGTTCTTAATATATACTCAACATACACAATATAGACTTGAAGAAAAATATTAAGTCTTTCTGCATGCACAAGAAAACATCAGGTGTATCTGAACAGCATCAGAATAAGGAAACCAGACATTGTGCGCTTGGTTTGGGAGCACAAAAGGAGGAGGTTTTCCTGTACTTCCTAAAGAAACAAAGATTGTGTGACAAAGAAAATATGAACAAAATAAACACAAAGACTGGAATTAAATTTCTGTGAAAATGTGGCACATCTCAGGAAACATTTTGTCCGACTAGTAGTCAGCAATATAGAAGATAAAACACCAAACACATCATTAAAAGCATAAGGTTGTCTAAAAATCTCTGATCAAAGTCTAGACCACGTATTTTACAGATGCATAAAGCTGATGACATTCAGACAGAGACTGGAGGGGTCAGGAGGCCATGTCCCATTGTTCTAATAATTAAGAAAGTTTAAAATTACTTTAGAGTAAATGTGAATGAAATCCAAAATCAAGTGCCCTTTTTTCAAGCACCATCAACATGAAAAGCTCTGAAATTTTCATTTAATAAATATAGATGATTTTTCTGATAAAATTTTTAACTCTAGATAACAAAAGCAGTCCAGAAAATAATTGTCTTATGCAGCAATATAGTGAGAGAGTCGACAACCTCCTATGATTATAGTCACTAGAACACTTATTTCCTAAATACAACCTGCCAATGAGCATTATAGTGACAAGGATGGAGAGTTTGCCTTAAAAATCACCTTACAAGTGCTCGTACATGCAAAACAAGGAAGTGCTGCCATTACATAAAGAAAAGTAGCAAGAAAAGCTTAACAACAACCTGGTTTTTAACTTTAAATATTTGCCTGAAGAATAGGTGTACAAGACTGATAGTAATGCTTTATAGGTGAGATGGAGGGGGAAGTGAGGGAAGAAAAAAAAAACCATTATCACTGCCTTTCCATTACATAAAAGAAGTGAAACTGAACACAAAGAGCTGAATATGAAGAGAAGCAGCATCCTAACTGTGAGCAATATTCTTTCTCCTGGACAGAAAGTCATTTAAGATGCCTTCCTCAGGTCTGCACCCACAAGTGTTAATGCCACGTCTTAATGTAGTCTTTCAATTATTAAATTGCTTTTAATTTAGCAGCTATTATTACATAGCTAAATAACTGGCAATTTTGCTTTTTAAGCAGCAGCTGAAGCTTTTCACCAATTTTAAGGTAAATACTGGCTGTACCCACCTGAACACCTGAAAACATGTCTGCTACAGTATATCTTACCCATATGCCGCATGCAAAAATGTAAAACATATTAAAAAAAAAATCAAAACGAAAATTTCCAAGCAGATGTTTATAAACAGAAGGTAACGGATAAAAACCCAAACACAATGCTGCATTATGTTACATGATTCACTGATGAACCCATTGGAACTACAGCAAAAAGCCCTTCTGGAAAACTTCCAGAAATTAAAAGGTGCAAACAAGCTGCCTAATACCCTTGCGTAGACTGAATTCTTATGAAGAAAATAAAGTTTATTGTCTGGAAACAGAGAAAGCATGAGGAAAGCACTAAAGCAATGGAGGTGAACAATTAGACAGATGTTCACTTAAGGAAATAAAGAGAACAGAAGAAGCCATCACTGAGGAATTTTACGAGAATACTGACAACTCTGCACCTCATCAAGGGCACTGGTAAAGTTAAAGCCACTGAAGCCATTTCTACTCAACTCCAGTATAACTGCTGACCTTGCAAAAGTCTGCATTTAGCAAATGTGGCTTAGGAAAATAGCATTATACTTTTCATTCTACTATTTTTTCCCGTACTCCATCTATATACTATACTGTATATTTCAAGAAAATTAACTTTATTTCCTTGTATAACATTACATATACTCAGATTTTTTTTCCTAACTACACTCAGGTATCAGGAAAACCTATATTTAAAAAACTTTTGCTATTGAAGTAAAATTAAATGCTATCAATTACATCTGATCTTTACGAAAGTGTGTACAGCTGGAATGGCTTTTGCTTAATACGATTATATATGTTTCCAAAGTAGTCAGGATGCTGCATAAGATGTATACGGCAATCTGGACATGGTTTAGAATATACAACTTTTGGTATTTAACTCGTGAAAGAATAATAGACAAAAAGCATGCTTTCTGCACTAACTACCTTGCAAGGGGAAAAAATTTGAACATGCATGCAGGCAAAAGGAGAAGGAATGAATAATAAGAGGTAAATTTTTTAACAAGCACATAATCGCTGTGCTTGTTCAGGCTGAGGTATAAATGTAATTTGTTCCACTACCATATCTCTATTGTTTAAAATATAATTTCAAAACTGTTTGGTTTATAACAATACGTTCCTTGCAGATTTTCAGAAAGAAAGTATTCTCAAGTCTGTGACTGATTTCTCCTTTTATCTACTCATGTATTTTCAAAAATTACTGTCAAAGCAATCAGCAGCTGTACCTCAGTATCACTAAACAACTTTCATCACGTTATTCCATGCACTGAGATAGTTCCCACAACATTCATCAGTTGTTTCTGAACTGTAACTACAAACATGATACACATCCCCTCAGTCACACAGCACAGGGCACACAACTATCAGAAATGAACTCTCCAGTTATCCAATTGCCAAGAGGTTCCCACCAACAGGTCAAACTCATTCTGTAATATCATATTAGCATCAACTATATGGGCATCAGATTGTAGAGATAGGGAGAAAGTACTAATTGAAAGCTGGGTCCTAATCTGAATATTAATATTACTTGCTCACAAAGCAAAAAAAAAATACTCTTATGGAGCATACTCTTACAGAACATTCCTGGTTTTAGCAGCCCTAGACTGCCTTTGTTGAGCATCAGCCACCAGTTCCACCCACAAAAAAAGGGACAGCCTATCCATTGCAGATGGTTTTGCAGTGCTTGCAATACAATCGGTAGTTCACCCAGGTCTGCAGGGGACAGCCTGCATATTTCCCACACACTAACGTTTGAAAGTTCTCAGCAACTCAGGAGAAATGCACACAAAAATTTCATCATTCACATTTTAAATAATATAAAAAATGTGGAATGTGATTGATTTCACACTACAGAGAACTGAAATTACAGTTATGGGATAGTTTTTTTCATGTACAGTAAGGTCAAGTAATAGTAAATAATTAATGAATTATGAAACAAATTTTCTATAAGACAACACATAAATTCTATTCAATAAGATCCAAAAGTGTAGTTACACCAAAAAGCCGTATAATATATCGCAAAATGAAGAAAATGCCTGATGTTGAAGAGTAAAGAGGAGGGTGCCATTACATTGGAAAAACTATTATAGAATATAAATAACATCTTTCCATACATACACATCATTTTCATAAGTTTTAAATCTCATGATCTAGAAGAAAAAGAAAAGAAGAGATTTTTCAGGGTATTTTCCTGTTGGTTTTTATAGCATGATCTGTGCCCTCATATAGGCTCAATGTAGAATGTAGTAGAATAATCCAGTGGATCACGACAAAAACATGGGTGTCTTTCTCTGATCTTATTGCTGATTTTGTATTGGCTAAAATCTATGGATTGCTGATCCATATTCCCACTCTACCAGTATGAATTTCACATTCTTCAATGCTCAAGCTGTCTCTTAGAACTTAGTATAGTGCACAACACAATATTGTAGTGGTCACAGTTAGACCTCTGCATCACTGGCATACAATTAATAACGCGAATGCTAGGTAAGAAGTCAAAACTGGAACCCCAAAACTCACCAAAATCTATTTTTTGCTTTAATACCATAAAACTAGTTGGAGATTTCTGGATCAGTAGATGGGAAATTCGCTTCTTCATTTGCATAAAATTCTGTTGTGAGTATGATAATAATATTCTGACTTGCAAGACCGTTACATATAAGTCATATATATAATAAAAAAAAGGGGGGAAAGAAAAAGAAAAGTTTTTGCTTATAGATTACAATATTCTGGATTCAACTATGGCAAAATATTACACACAAAAAAAAGACAAAGGCAAGGGTGGGTACATAACCAATTTTCAAGAAATATTTTTCGCACTTCACACTCACTGCTTAAGAGCTGTTCAGTCACTTCAACTTGTCTCGGGGGCTAATAAATGAAAAAATAATAAATTTGGCAAAGTTGAAGCCAAATTTATGTATCAAATGCAGACAATTTATCACATCTATTTTATAAAGAGTCTCAACTAAAAGCCCTGAAATAAATGCAAGTCAGATGTTAGATCCCCAACAGCAGCTGTCTCAACCTATAACATATTTGGTTTGGGTCAGAGTAACTGCAGATCGGAACAGAGAAAGTAACACCGTGCACAGACAAAACAGACAGTAAGTTTTCAGATAATTTACAAACACCATAATTTGCATAGCAATAAATTTAAGTCAATATCATGTAGTAGTATATGGAAGCAACTTGAACCCAGTCCTACCAAAATACATGAATTTCCATTTAGATTTGACAACCAATCCACAAACACCCCATGGCAATGCGTTCTCCTACCAGACTATTGTTCTCATATACCTGTAACTTGAGAAGCCCATGACTGCTGCCAGTTTCTACTTTTAATTACCTGGCTAACAAAGTTAAGTGAAAGTTGGCCTTTTCTCCCCTCCCACAAAACCAACTGGCATAATTTTTGAGCCTTTTCTTTTTTTTTTTTTCACTTCATTCTGTCTTCTCCAAACTAAAGAGCAAATCTGACCAGCTGAAGAACACTCAAGTGCACAAGGTAGAGCACTTTGAGGCATGACTCACTAATTCCCATATGAAAGGATATGCCAAGATAATAAGGCAGAGAAGTTTATGTTTATAAAACTTTGACTAATCAAGCAGTTTTAGCAGGAGAGAGAGAAGTTGAAGGAAAATGAAAAGACTGCAAAAGTACTGAATTTTGTTTAAAGATCAACAGCCTCCCTATAATCAAATAGATCCATACATTAGTTAATAAATGAAATTACCCAGCAATGAAAAATGTCATCAATAAAGTAGATGACATCTGTCAGCCAACTATTTAGATGCCTTTCAGCACTTGTAAGCATTTGGTTTCAATTTTGTTTTTCAAATGCTTCATGCTATGGTGCTGGACTTGTCTTCTGAGAACTCCATAAAGAGCTGTACAGTAATTTCCTAAAGGTGTGAAATTTTAACTTTCTTTCTTTGTTCCTGAAGAACGGGATGATTATATACCTAGAAATAAAGTTACACTAAGTAACTGCCAGACTGCAAAAGTACAATGTACCATTACAGATATGACTCATAATTTCCTGAGCTCGATCCAGTAATTTAGCAAGCTTAAGCAAGAAGAACCTATTTGCATTTTTAAAGGTAAACATTGTAGCATACCTGACCTCTGTACACTTCTGAAAGGTTTATTAGCATATTCAGTTCCCATTACAATTGACAGCAAAACACACTGAGTACTTTATTTTTCCTTTAAAAATCTTCTTTTTGCAGTTAAAAAGTAAAATTATTTGCTTTCTGTAGGTAAATATATTTCAGATTTAAATATTGTATCAAGAGCGGCAGAAGGATGAGAGCCAAATTGAAGGTCTGAATCGAGTCCCTTTCAGCAGACCATTTTTCCATTTCACTTTGCTAACGTTTGTTTCCAAGCTACATGATTTTGTTCTGAAGGTGCCACCAGCTGCAGGCCCCCGTGCTGACCAGATCACACGCAAACAGGTTAATTTGGCCTCCAAAGCTAGAAATGTTAATTTATCATCCTGTCAAAATAATGACATTCATTCATAAATACCACCAAATCTCCTCCACACCTGGCTGACTCTTCTGTACAGCCTAGTAAAACACACTAATTACACACTTTCTCTGCTTGTCCTCTGGACAGTGTACCTCACTATATTTGAAAAGAATAATGATACAGAACTACAAACAGGGCAAACACCGTTAAACTTGGCAGAACAGACAGGTCAGAGAACACAGGCATGTTAAGGTTAGAACACAGGCATGTCCATCAGGTGCCAAAAACACTTCTGAGCACACCTCTTCCACAAGGCCTTTTAACTATCTTGCCCATGCAAAATTAACTTAAATATCTGGGGCTGTTGATGATCTTGGTCAGAGCATTCAGCTTGTACCCGTGGCTCTCATCAAAGGTGTAGGGTCAAACTACGATCAGTGCCTGTACATTCTCAATCAGGCAAATGAAGTAAGACAATGAGGATTTCCTTTCCAAATCCCTGTGTGGCAACTAACCTATTTCAGCTGTGCTCATACACTTCTTGTTTTAGTAAAGTCTAGAACATCCCAAATGAACAGCACAATCTTTTCTGTCTCCAGGTGAGTGACTACTTAGACATTTTAGGTAAAGGAATAAAGAAGGTTCCTTCAGATACAATCATTTTTTGCTCTGAACATTCCCCTCAAACTGAGGATACTAACTACTTTCAAGCACAAAAAGAGAGATACAGATCTTCCATTAAGCATTATGATTCAAACCAAGAGGAGGTACAACCACATTATCTCCCAGAGCATCTCAATTCAGTAGACACTATCTAACTAAAGAGGGTTCATCAACCTGGGTTCAGATAAATAAAACGCACCTAACATGCAGCTCAGTAAGCTTTATGTATATAGAAATATTAGGACTAATTGAATTCTAATGACAGACAGAACCAAGGATTCAAGCTACCATGGACATTTATTTGCAAAAACTTATGTGCTTCAGAATTTTAGGTTTTTCCAGAGGTAAAAGGAAGAATTTTGAGGATCCATATTCTGAAATGCGGTGCATGATGAAGCAATAATGCAGAATTTAGGTCTCAGTATTTTAAACTGAACTAGTCCTAAGCACTGAGGCTAGCCTCTTGCTGTAGCATTTCTTCATGAGCATGTGAATTCTACTGAACTCACAAAGGGCATAAAAACTTATTACTCTATGTGCCAGCTTGTCATGTATTCTGTGGGCTGCAGAAACTGCCACCTCTGTCCAGACTGACAGACATCCTGACCTATCAAGTCCAGGCTTTAGACAATGCTCAAGTACTCTTTCTTCTGATCTGTTTAATTATATTTGCCTACCTACCTGCAAAAGATCTGTGCACCTTTGCTGTGCCTTGGTAACACTGGGCAGTTGCAAGCAGGCGGAGAAAGCGCTGAAATGACCCATCTGCAGTCAAGCCACTCATTAGCCAGTAACTCTGGACAGAATCCTCAATTTCAAAGCATTAAATTCAGACTTATAAAACACTTTCTCAAGGTTACATGGCAGATCAGAGACACAACCTAACTAGAGTCACCCAGGCCTCACAATAGATGTTAAAATCTCCATGGTATCAACTTGATCAACGTCCATCTTAGCAAGGAATAAAAAAAAAGAAAATTAAGAACTGACCTTTAATATTCTTGTTATGTGTTTTAAACATTGTGGTGATAAGGAGGAAATGTTTTTTCTGAATGAGTATACTGTACCTTTAATGGTTCATTTGTAGTTCAGAATAAAATCTGAACTATTTGTTGTTCATTGTTGCTATATTCTGTTCCAAGGTTCATAATTTGAAAATTGACTTTGGGGACTTTTTGCTTGGTCTATTAAAATGATTCATGTTGCATTCAACATAAATTGTGCATACACAGAGGAGGTTTAGCACACGTATTCACAGTATAATAACTAAAGTGAATTTTGTACAAGCTGCAGTTTGTGGCAAGGATGCAGTATCATTTGTCTTAATTTTTCTTCAGCATTACATTAGGCCAGTGCATTTACATTTCCAGGTATGGCTAAACACTTTAAAACTTTCTTTTTACAGCATGAGTAAAGAGAGAATCAAATCTACATGTTTATATGATGTAACATAGTAATGCCTTTTTACTGTCTAAAGTACACATGGATTTACTTTCCATTTACCTTCCTGCACAAAGGCAAATGCAAAGTGCATGAAATATTCACCACCTATGAATCACATAGTGTTCCTATTAAAAAGATGATAATGTTTTGTTTTACCTTTCAAATCATGATATGGTAACAGTCACTGTCTCTAAGTGGTTTTGTCACTCAAAACAGCCAATATAATATACTGTAAGGAAGGAGGGTGCTTAGTGTTTGATAAAATTTTAGGACAATCTACTGTCCTAAATAATTAAAAGCTGAGATATGATTTCAGATAGAAGGTTTGGGAATATTTATTTTGCAAAATCTGGGTAAGTAGATATGCCAGAACAGTATAAATCACTCTAAATACATGGAGAGGGGGAAGAGAAACCAAGATTGCAATCTAACTGTCACCCTGTCTTCACTAAGTCTTAGAAAATTTCATCAGCGGCTATGCATGTATTTAAAAACTCATTTAATATTTGCAACATGGATTTTTTGAGAAGATATTTTAACTTCAGCTGTACTAAGTATGTTTTTTCACCATGGTTTTCCCTTCTTCAGTGAAATTTTCTGCTCACACAAATTTTTAGCATACAAGCACCAATGCTTGAGGCTTAAAAGCACTCAGAAAATCATATTTACAAAGTTGATCAGGGGACTGGAGCATCTCTCATATGAAGACAGGCTGAGAGAGGTGGGAATGTTCAGCCTGGGGAAGAGAAGGCTGCGTGGAGACTTCATAGCAGCCTGCCAGTATCTGAAGGGGGCCTATAGGTATGCTGGGGAGGGACTCTTCATTAGGGACTGTAGTGACAGGACAA
>JBAFWW010029262.1:0-11461 GCA_036873685.1 Agapornis canus
GGCTCTGTCCAACCTGGCCTTGAACACTGCCAGGGATAGAGCATTTACCACTTCTCTGGGCAATCTGTGCCAATGCCTCACCACCTTCACAGTAAAGAACTTCTTCCTTCTATCTAACCTAAACATCCCCTGTTTAAGGCTGCACTCATTACCCCTTATCCTATTACTACAGTCCCTGATGAGGAGCCCCTCTCCATCATCCTTGTAGGCCCTGTTCAGATACTGGGTCATACCAGCATTTTGAGCATCAGACACAAGACAGCAGAAAAGGTAAAGGAAGGTTGAAGTGGGGCTTCAAGAGGCTAACTAGAATTAATTCCCACTCTGAAAGCAACTGTTTCACTGACTGACATATACACAGCAATCTTTTTACAAGTATCACTAGTGAATGACAATGTAACTTATAGGACAGAGGAAAAAAAACCAAACCAAATCATCTAGAGGCACCTTGAGGGGCAGAAGGCATTTGAAGCTCTCCAGCCTTGCACTCAGTATCGCTACAGAGTAATAGGTGCTAGTGCTTCCAGCTTCACTGTTGCATTAAGTACACTAGCGAAGATCTCCCAGTACATGGCTCAGCTGTTAAAAAGCTCCCTAACACCTCACAAGCAGGCTGGCTGTACAACTCCACCAGCTAAGCTGTCAGCTGAAGATACTCACTCTGCTTCTAAATCTGAACAAAGTCAGGGCTACTTGACACTATCACCTCCTACCAATTAGAAAACATGCAAGTGAGAGGAAGAACACACCAAAGTGCTTTGTAATAACATTTATTATTCAATGCATCCAATTTAATGACTGCAGGAATGAAAAATGTGCTACTAATAGAGTTTATTTGGGAGGAAAAAAAATACTCCAGAGATTAGGACCCCTAGATACAGAGTCCAACTCTATTAGTAAGGGCTAAATTCCTCTAGCCAGCAACTGCCATTCATATAACATATCAAAGTAAAGAGTACAACTCAGTTATTTAACTTTTCTTTTTATAAAGTTCTGTGAAAGTCTTTTGGGAAATTAAATCCTAATTTGGCTTTTAATAAAGCAAACATCTTTTGGCACAAGGAATAAGCAGTGGAAAAAGGATTGTAGCAAGAGAGTTTCTGTCCTTAGAGACAAACATGAGCCAGACTGAACTAAGCCAAGTATTTTCAGAAGTATCAGTAGTAATGTTTTTTTCCTAGTGTGAATTCCCTCATGGAACAGGCCAAAAATGGTTGCGGGATGGGTTGTCTGTTGTTGCTGTTGTTTGGGTTGGTCAATGGGATATTTTTAAGATGTTTAAATCAAACCAAGTACAAGCACCTTTGAGGTTCCAGAAAGGAAGCCACCTTCATTTCAACTTGTCAGCTTCCTGCCTTTATTGCTATGACAGGCAGGGTGGTGGAAAACTATAAACCAGTTAAAAGCTGTGCCAGCACAGGGAGGTATAAAGTAAACAAGAACACGAGTATACAGTAGAATTAATCATGCAGACAGCACAGCTGCACAAGAGAAACCTAGGTGGAGAGCCATAAAGAACATAATGAGCTTAAGAGCAGAGAAAGTCACAGGAACACAGAAAAGAGTCTCTGAAATTCTTACAAATGTTAGTCAGGCAAATAGAAAACTAGCTCTCTTACCAGCAGTCTAATCTAAAGCTACTATCAACAGCCTCAGAATTAATAATGACATCTATAAAATACAAAAATCTGTTTGCCAAAATGCATCTAACCATCCCCCAAATTTTAGTTGGAGGTTTGTTGCTTATCTAAGGTACACCTCCTCATATCAGGAAAACCAGTTGTGAGCAGCCAGCTATAAAAGGCTAAGAACAGACAATAAGTTGGTCTTGTTTGTGCTTAATACAAACTTGAACTGGGTAGTTAACTTGAAATACAATTAAACAATGCAAATCAAACACTGACATGCACCCACTATGAAGTCAACAGCTACTCAAGAATAGGAGAAAACCTTCGGTATTTGCACATGCACACCCTAAAATACACAGAGAACACAGATGTCATCTAAAAATACAGCTGCTTTCATCCAATAACTACTCAAAGAAGATTACAGAAGATGCAAGAAGTCTTGTTTTAACAGCTAACTGTTGGGGTTTGAAGCTTAAAGAAGACTCCACAAGTATACAGAACTTTGAGATCAGGAAGCATCTCCATTACTTGATGTTGAAATACTGAGTGTTTCAATAGAAAAAAAGGAAACACTAAGCACTACTACATCAAGCAACTGAAATATGCTGTGAATCTGTTAAAGCTCTGGTGACCTTAGTGTTTGGGCATCTGCTGTAATTAAGCACTAGGAGCGGCTACTTTCTCCTGCAGGTTTTGGAAGTGTAATTTTATGCACCTCTGCACTTATCTAGTGGTTTTCCTCTCATTTAATGCATTTCTTACTACTTTCAATTGGATGAAGGAGTTATATAACTAAAGCTAATTAAGGTACCATTGTGCAAACAAGAACATGAAATAAAGCCCTTAAGCACACCAACCAAAAGGCTGAAGCATAAGCCTATTGTAAAAATACCTCAATAACTTTGGAGAGCTTCCAAAGGAGCTCATACATCTTCAAAATTACATCAGCACCAAAGGTTAAATACGTAATAAATCCCTGTTTTCCAATTTGGGTATTGGTTAGTTTTACAAGAGGCTGCAGTTTTCATGCTTGGTGATGACCTGGATATTTCAGGCATATTACACATGCTTTGATACAAATTCATCAGTTTGGGTCAGGCCTTTGACTTGCAGAAGTCAAACATTCTCAGAGGTCAAGACTCTCAGCAATTAGAAATTCAAATATTTAAAGACCTCCTTGTTTAAAGTCACATTTAAGGCCTTAAGAACCCGGCATCACTTGGCAGTCAGAAAAATTCATGCCAAAAGAAAGCATCAAGTACATGACCCCTTGAGATCCCAACACAACCATTCAAGTTTTTTTTACCAGGAAGAATAATTGGAGACCTGAAGTATTTTATTTTTAGAGCCTCGATTTTTAAAGTGCATTTTTAAGTCAGTCATATCCAAATCCACAATCAAGATGGAAATCCTTTTATTTGAATACTGTGTAAGCAGAAGAATCCCCTTCTAATTGGGAGAAAACAGTACAGGATAGAATTATAACAATACCCCAACAGCATTAACTCCAGAGTAAGCATTAGTTTGTTAATGTGAAGTAGTTGGCTTTAGAAGTTAGAAGTTGGTAGTATTTAAATTCATCTGTTTAATATACAGTTAAAAATTAACATACACACTAAAGGAGAGCCCCACATCAGCTGTTTTTTGGCATAAGGTTTTATATACTTCTAAACTTTTAACAAAACAGTAACCTATACAAGGTCCAGAGCAGCTGCCATTTTCTTGTGAACTTCAATTGCTATATCTGAGACCAGAGTTTGAGTAATTTCCCTGCTCTTAATTTGACAAAGCACACTTGTTCAGTGTGTTTCCAACTAATAAACTAATAAAATGGACATATTTTCTGCACACTTTTCATAGTTAAAAGTAAAAATCAGTAAAGCTTAGACTTTTTATTCTAGTAATATCTCTGCCTAAATCCATCAGTCTTTTGATACTGCCCATAAAATCTTTTATTCCCCTCAAAGCCAAAACAACCATGAAGCACTCCCAAGAGACGCAGAGGTTTAGACAATATTGGTACTGCTTACACAAACGTGTTCAGAGCTTTAGAGGGCAATGCTATGGGAATAAATAAGATCGTATTCATGTTTCAGTGGACAGTTAGGAAACCCTTTTTAGAAACACATTTGCAGATGTGCATCACCAACAGGAAACAACAGTGACGTCGAATTTAAAGCACTACTAAAATTAAACGAGACTATCATCCAGCACCATCATGGAAACACTTAAGAGTTTATTAAAGCAAGTTCACCCTGTGGTAATGTTACCACATCCTGAAAGTCTCTGTAACTGGAGGCTACAGAACCAGATTCTTGTGTGGACAGTTTGGAGAGAGGAATGAGACAGGCAACAGCTTTCAGTGACGTAGATTAAAATAGAGAATAAGCCCCTATTAATACAGTATTAAGCAGATAACTCCCTTAGTTCATTAATCCTTTGAGTTTATAAACTTAGGCTCACAGGTATGAACTCTATAGAGAAACAAAAGGTAGATAACATTATTTTGATCTAGAAAGCTCTTTTCTGACTTGGCTAGTATCCCAGGTATTCCAGTAAAAGAAAGCACACCCCAAGATACAAGGTGGTACTTATAGTAAATAATCCCTTTCATTAAAAGCGTTTCATTCTCTACCTGGTTCTTGAGTGACATCCACCTTTCCAATAGTGATATCTAGATGTTCGCTTTCCCTTGCAAAATTCTCCCATGTCAATTCAATCTGTCGACAAGCTGAACACCAAGGAGCATAGCTGGAGAGGGAAGACAGATTAAATATGTATCAATCCCCCCAAAAAAATAACATAGCATTTTTCTTCAAGTCTACAAAGACAATCAAGCAGGTTTTTAATCCATCTCTACGTTCCTCCCCATGTTATTAAAACAAAACCTGATCTCCACAGATCTGAGAATTTCACATCCAAGGCCCACACCACTTGTGATATATTCTATTTGCATATGAAATAAATCCATTTCCATGGCAGCTATCTGAATTACTGAAGCCAGGCTGTCCTCTGAAGCAGTATCCTTCACTGTAACACTTTGCATTGACTTCCTGCATCTCAGAACTTCTAGATATTACATTTACCTTAGCCCACTACGCAGTATATCCAAACATTCCCTTTCTGGCAGCATGTTTTGATATTTAAAAGGAGTACATATCAAATTCTACTGCTCAGACCAAATGTCATTCTCAAGTCTTGTTTTCCCCCAGGATTAACTTCAGCAAAGTAAAATAGCGTTTTTCAAGAGCTGAGTTTCCTATACTACCGATTGGAATAACCAAACTAAGCTGGCACTTGTTACTAATAGTATCACAGAGACAGAACAGCTATATCAGATAATATCAGATAATGCTTAAATGCTGATAACCCCCTATTTGCCATCTACATGTATTTTACCACAACTTGGTTGACAAACTCTGTGTCAAACTTGTGCAGCTAGCAATGGTCTAGCACATATATATGCAATTAAGGTAACATAGAACAGCTAGGTATAGCATGTAACTGAGCTATGGCAATTGACCATACACAGACTTATTATTTTATAAATGAAAAGATAGCTTTACATGATTTAAGCTAATGTATGGGGCGGAGAGGTGGAAATGTATATATGCAGATTTCTGGTAGCAAAAGTTGTGGGTCTAGAGACACACTACTTCTCACAGTAATTCATAGATGCTACCACACTCCTCATCCATTGTGAGCAACAGACACAAATTTCTTCATGGGCAGAGTCTAATATCCTTGTCAGCCACATAACTACTACAGTCTAAGTGGGACCTCTAGAAAGGAACTCACTTACTACTTCAGTTTCTCTACCACTACTACTATCCGACCTAAAGAATGGCACTTCCTATTCTCTGGCTCTCTTCTGATCAGTAATGATTACTTTGGTAGTGGCTGTGGACAGAGATCTCCCCAGCCATCTGCAGAGTTTCATGTAAATAAGACTGAACCTAAACCAGGTAATTCCAAACAGAAGAGATAGAATCAAACTTACCCTGAGGATCTCATGGCAGGTTTGAAACCTCAGTACTTAAAAAAGGAAACTGACATTTGGAAATTTAAAAGGAGTAAAACACTTAGGTCACCTTTATCCAAAGTTTCCAAAAGCTTCCTGCACCCTGAAGCTTAAGGAAGGTACTTTATTCCAATGTAGGCTTCTAATGAATCTTTTAGAACTGTGACTGGTTCGTATTCCTACAGGAGTCATTGTATAACTATCATCCTTATACTCCCCAGATAAAAACCTGTAGGAGTAGAAAAGCAGATCCATGTGCATGCTGTGAAACCAGTCTGCACTACTTTTCATCAAGTCACAAGATACAAGACCAGGTCACTTACAAATGCAGATGTAACCAAATTTCTCAGGCCATACTCCACAGAGACACAAAGACATAATTAAGCACCTTGTCAACACCACCAAATTTGGGGGCTGTTGCTCCAGCTTCCCCCTTTGCACAAGGGAGTACCTTTAGCCATTAACTTGTTTTCACTGTGCCCTACAAATGTGCCAAATAAACATCACTCAAGTCTTTCCAATTTAAAATCAAAGCCCTTTGGAATTTAAATCAAGACCTGAGCACCTGGTAAGGAATTTTCAGTAGCCTGTTGCACATTAAAAAGCAATTTAGTGAACTCCACATTTAAAAATCAGACTGAAAACACCACATAACTGTAAATTGCACATAGCCAAGTTATTCACTGCAGGCAGGTAAAGCACATTTCTCAACACGCATTTCATTTCTGGCATTACCAAACCTCTTATGTAGCACAAAGTGTTACAATTGTAATATCCTCACTGTCTACTCTCCACAAATAAAGCAACTACTATCTATCTTCTGGTCAGATGCATTGCAAGAACAATTGCCCGAAGTGGATTATTATCACTACTGCAAAGTAGCTGGGTGCTTTCAAGTTCCCACTCCAAACTGTTACAACACCTGAAGCTTTTTCGGACAGCATAAAGAAAGCAATCCAAAAGCAAAATTTCAAACTCTTAAAAGTCAAAGTCTGTGTCTATCTCTGATCTAAAGCATGAAAGATGAAAATCTGGTTTACAAATACCAGCAATTTCACTGACAGCTGCAATAAGAAACAAAAATTAGGTGGAGCAAATATGCCATTCACTGGAGTTGATCAGTAAACTCAGAATGACTTCACTAAGATTTACTGATTTTCCCACTCTAAGCCACCAATCTCCTTTCTTGTAACTGCTTGGGTAGTGAATTCACCAATTCACTCATGTTCAAATGAATGCAACTGTCCCTTTTTACCTGCTTTCTTGCTACCACTATCTGCAGCAATCAGACATAACCTCAAATACCATTCTACACTTCAATGGCAATTTCACAATGTTGCAAGAAACCAGGCATAAAGAAAAAAGCAGCTTGTGGATACTACTTTTAGTCTTTTAAGTAGCTTTGCCGTATTGCTACAGATTTCATAAGCATACAAAGAAAGAAAAGACAGTGCCTGTCATCTTTGGGTGTTAGCTTAAGCCTATCAATTGATCACTCCTTGTTCCTAAATACATATAGGTCTTGAGGGAAGATAGGCAGCTTTGTCATTTCAATACACAATAAGCTTCAGAAGGTCAACTGTATGGTTTTAGTTTAGTTTTTGAGTGAGCAGGTGGTACCAAAGATACAAAAGTCAGTCCCTCTAATCTACCAAGACCTGTACCACAATAGTACATGCTTTGGAAGCTGACAAGAAGCTTTCTCCAGTGTGCCAAACCCCCTCCAAAACAGCCAGGCAAGATCTCACAACGCAAAACCAGCTGCTCCACAGAATTTAACTAAGTTTCTTTACAAACTGCCAAATGCCCAGCTACCTCAAACAGCAAACAGGAGGTTTCTTCCCTGGATTCTCCAGCCAAGCTTCACTCACATGCCTTAGATCAGGGTTGAGCCCGCTGAAATGACAACACACCAAAGCACCACTCTGGGGAAGTTTCAGGATGCAAGCTCATCATCATGAATACTGCTGTGATGAACTACAAGCCAAAGCATATTCTCCAAGTTAACATTTCAACTGCTATTTCCACTTGTTCAACAGCTCAGTAATGAAATACATTTTAAACTTCCAAGAACAGGATGAGAAGCAAAGCAGGGTATATCATAATTATTCAGCTCTCTAGTTTCAAAACCAAGAAAAGGCAAGAATACCATCTGCAATTCAAAAAAAAGACCCCAACAACTTTCCATTCACAAGCTTTTTGGGTTTTTTTTTAAACACAGAAATATTATTTTTAAATCAGAAAGCAAATCAATCACTGAAAAATTATGTGGAATCTTCTAGAACTTCAGCAGATTAAGTTCCATCATTCTACATTGTTTTGTCCTCTTCTATAATAGTAGGGCATTTGCTACCAGGATATTTCAGTTTCACATGGTATCAGCTGCTGTTCAGCCAATACACAGCACAGTAATGAGCTCCATGTTCAGTTATTAAATAAGAGGCCACATTTAATTTGGTCACTTCCTCTGATCCCAGTCAAGAGGGCTGCAGGGGCTTCAGAACCAGAGCTTTGGTAACTTCATTGTTCATTCCGCCACTTTTTAGCTGTGCAGTGGTGGTTTTGTTTTGGGTTATTTTAGGAATAGGACAAAGAGAAGCCTGGATACTAACAAATTCAGAATGAGTAAGAGACTATACTGTCACAGGTGACAGAAAATTCCCAATCTTACTGAACTCTCAATATAAATTACAGTTAAATAATTTTTAGTATCATTCGAGAGTTTATTTACACAAAGTGGTTTAATGCTTTTAAACAAATGGCTTGAAACATCTAAATACCAGTACACTCCCTTAAAACTACAGACAAAAGTGCTAATGGGAGGACTGAACCCTTATGATAATCCGGTTTACTAAATAGACAATGTTTAACCATAAATGACAAAATAAACTATAGATCTATAAATTAGGTATGATAAACTAGTCTTGAAAACATTACTATTACTTAAACTATTCTCCCAAGTTTCACCTGGCTAGAATTAAAATAGAAGATTAAAACATTATTCTTAGATACACACAGCACTAAGTTTGTACTGAAACAAGCAGGCACCAAAGCATTTAACACCCTGTGTGGGAACTAAGCTAGAGCTTTCCCTGATGGGCAAACACCTGAAGTACTGCAGGTGCAACGGAAGCATATTAAACAGTTTCATTTGTAACTAGAGGCACAAAGCCTTCAAGCTTCTTGTTGAGGGGGTTGTCTGTTTGTCTGAATCTACTGTTAAATTAAGACAAATCAAGCTTGGAGCAAGCTATGTGTCCAAAAGCAAAATGCACTTTTAAATAACCAGATCAGAAATTTCTATATTCCTGACAGGCACAATATTAAGAACAAACTCCTCACATTAACAAATCATTATCTTGCAGCTACAGACTACAAACAAGTCAATAAGGAAACCTTTTGAAACAATTCGTTCCAGCATCACACTCACAGCACTTCAATGAGGATCTGTGTGCTGTGATAGTAACAGTAAGTAAAAAGTGTTGCAATATCTTTCAGGAACACAAAGTGATCCAGATGTTTTATCAATGAAATGCAGCAGTGCTCCCAGTGCCTGCAATTTTGTCAGCTATGAATAACTAAATACTTTCAGCCTAGTCAGCTACAAGGGATTGAAGGAAGAAAAGTCCCATTTAGACTACAGATCCCCCACACAAGTAATTTCAGACTTAAATTTCCCTCTTTGTGCACCTGAGAACAGTAAGAAAGCGGTGGCATACTTTAATGTATCTACACTACTTTCACAAATTTAAAGCATGACATCAAGCAAAAGTAGTAGCACCCATTCCTACCAAGGTAGAAGGCTTCAAGCTTTTTTAGGCACAGTTAGAAATCTCAAACTCTCACAAACAGAAGAGCAGCACTGAGTTATCACCCACAATAAAACCAATTCTTTCTCATTTGGAAGAAAAGCAGAAACAGCTAGAATTATACCACAGAAAGCAGCATGGAGAACCAAGGATCTTTCACACATCACTCTACATAAAAATAAGCCTATTTCAAGCAATGCAGCAACATGTACCATATTCTGCTAGCACTAAAGCTAACTTTGCCTCTGTTGCTATTGTCAGCTACCTGTCACTCCAAACCACAGTACAATCTTTCAAGTGAAGTGAAGACTCACAGGGTTTCAACTTTCACAATCTCAACCATGCCTATTTCAGTCAGTTCCTCTCCTCTTTCTTCCTCAGAGACATGCACCATTAATTATTTAAGCATTTTCTCTTAGAAAGAAGAGCTCTGAATCACCATAAGTAACCTTTCCCCTCTAAAGACTCACCAATTCATGTATGAATCAGTAACTTTCTAACCACAGCTTGCACACAAGACCAGGATGTCAGAAGTGGAGAAAGTTCAATTTAGAAAATAAACTATCTTCTCCCACATTATAGAACACAATAAATTAAAAGGGGAAAAAGGTACTCAAAATCAAATCCAAACCCTTAGCCACAACAGTGAGGATCCCTGGGTGCCTCAATCAACTATTTCAGGATTATTCTCATCTCTTCACTGATTAATACCAGCTGTCCAGTATGATTCTGAGCAGTAAAGCCCTAGGGGAAGTGACAGTCCATCCCTCAAATAAGAGGTTGGATAACTCAAACCCAATGCTAAAAGAAAACTTCAAGCAGCTGGGTAAGTATTTCTGAGGGAACACAAGCTCAGATGGTTGATGGGCAACTCAGTTTCAAACTCAAGCACTTCCACAAACAGCAGCACACACACCCCAATAAAATCCCATTTCATAACTACACAGCACACAGATATCATGTGAGCATACAGCCTACTTAAACTACTTCTTTAACTGCTATCTTTAAACAACACTCAAGTTCCTCTCCCCCCTTCTGAACAGAAGCAGGTGAGCTAGCTTCCAACAAGAAAACTACGTGCATTTCAAGAATGGTATCATGCACAAGTGGTCTATAGTTAGTCAGAAGCACTTAAACATGTAGATGAGGCCCTCAGTGACATGGTTTAGTGGTAAACTTGGCAGTCCTGGGGTGATGGTTGGACCTGATGGTCTTAAAGATCTTTTCCAACCTAGCTGATTTATGATTCTGTGAAACCCCCAGCCAGCAATAGGCAATCCTTTCTAACTGTCACCAGAATAAAGCACTGAGAAGTTAATGAAATGTGATGCATTGCCCTTGAAGAGATAGATCTCTTCCAGACCAACGCAGCCAGCAGTGAGGGTACCAAGGTGTTGTGTAACACACACAATTCAGAAGCTTGCTCCTCCTAAACATTACCTGCCAAACTCAGCCTTCCTCTCTTGCACAGAACCCACCAAAAGCCCCAAACAGGTAAGCAGTGCAAGGTGTAGAGCCCGACACTGTTCCCTAACAACCAGTTGTCTCGAACAACACCGCCGATAAGCTCACTGAAACGTGCCCGGTTTAACCTTGGGGCGCACTGCGCCCGCTCAGGACGAGAACCTGAGGGAAAGCTCCTTTAACACGTAAGGTGAACGTGTGCCTGCATGCCCAGGGCCCGCAACGCGTGGAGGAAGCGGGGACCACAGCCATTAGGAATCTTTGCGTGGGTCCCCCAACACCCTCCCCGGGCCTGCCACTGCATGGGGCGGGTAAGGAGCGCGGCCGCTCCCGCACCCCCTCACGGGACAGGAAGGCCGGCACCGCCCGGCCCCTCTCCGTCCGTACCGATGCACCCAGGGCCGGGCTCCACGCCGACCACGCCATACAGGGGCTTCCTCCCACTTTCTCCCCTCCCGGCCCGTTGCCTGTGAGCGTGGGGGGAAAGCGGCCGTTACTCACAACTCCAACATCCACTGCCCCTGCAACACCAGGCTCCA
>JBAFWW010029272.1:2910-22701 GCA_036873685.1 Agapornis canus
CTGCACCAGCTACTAAGAAGGAGAAAAATGACTGTTACTGCTGAACCCAGGACAGCAGGGCTTAAAAAGAAGAGCTTAATCCAGACTGCTCAGCTTTCTCTTTCATCATCTCTTGAAAAGAATGCAACACAGTATAATGGACTAATACTAGATGCCAATAAATTAGTGCTTCATTGTTCTTCATGGAAATTAGTGATGTGCAATAGTGTATGTCATTACTGCTAGTGGAAGCCATAGGAGAAATCATTATTGAATTTTAATGAATGAGTTAACTGCTTGGGATTGTCAGGTGCATAATGATTGGAGAAAAATTAATTCTAGCATTCTGTAATTACTACTTCAAATATTGTAGGAATTCACTGAAGTACAACCTGAAATAATTCCACTTAAAAAACCAAAGGACATACTAGGAAACACTTTATATATGCAGGATGTTTGATTATAGGAGTATGAATGTGATGGAAACATAGTACACAAACTCTCTGAAAATAGATATTCACCATCTTAATCTGCAGCTCTTCTAACAAAATATGAGGAAATACAGGTGAATTCTGCAGTGGGATTTCTTAAATGTTTCTTTTTTACAGCTCCAAAATAGCTGGTATCTGTAAGGAACTCTGATTTTATTGTTAGTACAACCATTTGCAGGCTAAATTCCACCCCAGGATTTCCTTATATATGCATTTCTGTTACTTCAAAGACATATTGATAGTTTGCCTGATCCCAAAGCAAAAATAAATGTGTTTAGAGTATGCTACAACTTGCAGTGAAGTCAGGGAAGAAAAGGAGCAGGCTCAGGGCCAGGCCTGGGAAGAACTGGCAGTAGCATTGGGCGGTAAAATGGCCCACGGCCCAGCTGCTTGCTCTGCCTGTGCCAGGCTCTGTGGTGCCATGCTCTGACTGAGGAGGAGAGGTTTGCCAAGATGCTCTGCATTGACTCATACTATTACTTTAGAAACAGTCAAACACAGTTTCATCTTAGAAGCCTAATAACCTCTGCAAAGGTAATTCCACGTGTGCTGCTCAAACATCAAGAAATCTTGCAAGAGAGGACCAAAAGCCAAAAGAGCTGTGGAAACTGGTGATAACACAACTCAGAAGGGGCTATTTCTCCTCAAGCATAAGAAAGGAGGAAATCTGAGTGATAGAATGGGGGCCACATGTACCTACTTGCAATATGCACACACTCCCTCAGCATGTGTAACTAGAGTGGGGCTGCAAGTCATAGAATCATAGAATAGTTTGGGTTGCAAAGGACCTTAAGATCATCAAGTTCCAACCCCCTTGCCATGGGCAGGGACAAGTCTTTTCAGAAACACACCATGCAGTACTATACAAAACAACACAACTCAGGCAGGTACCCAATAACACTGGCAATGTCATCACACAGTCATCATCTCATCTTCTGGAAGATGTATAAACTTGAAAAAACATAAACATCTTTTTTCACTAGAATAATCATCTGTTCATTAAAAAGGAAGACTTTCATTCCGATAGCTGTTTCCTTCTGTCGCGCCATAATACTGCTGTGTTTGTGGTTTTCTTAGTCCAGAGATCTTCCATGTGGTGCTGTGACTCTTGCCTTTCAGTGCACTCTCACCTCCTGTTGGCTGCTTGTATTGCATTTTTAAATGAGCACCACAATACAGCTGATGGTCTGGGGTTTGATTAGGTAGAAAATGCAAAGCCATAAAGGGAGGCAAACCACTTTAGAGTACTTCTGACCTCTCATTATTGTCAGACACCTTAGCTGGTTATGTATCTAAATCTATTTAAGCACTTTTGGGGAATGTGTGAGAGCATGGTGTCCCACAAATAAGAAAAAAGCATTTGGCCCATGAAGACATCTTTCTGTGCAGTAGATGGATCTTTTAATTTGAAATTCTGAGCAGAACTGGACAGCTTCAAACTTTATTACATATAAGTAAAATGTTTTTTCTTGGAAAAATTTAGTTTGTGTTTGAAATGAATTGTTGCTTCATTGCTTTTAAATGTTTCACCTGTCCTAAATTTGAGAAGAGCAGCTGAAAACTAAACAAGTTTCTAGGGGAAATCCAACACAAATAGCTGATGTGACTAGAAGAAAGGTTTCTAAAGCAGCAAAACCAGAAAAGTGTCTTTCTCTCTCAATGGAATTTTTTTTGGTCAGTTAATAGTTTCAGATCAGAAACATTAAAGTAATGTATTTCTCTGAAGGCAATATCACTACTGTAATAAGGTCCTGTATAGCTGTAAGAGTGGTCATTAGTACTTGTTAATTTCATTGCATCTGTATTACTGCAGGGTTTTGACCTGGTGATCTGTGTGAGTGTAAGGAGTTAACAGGAAAAAATGTAGATTTATACATAGTATGAAACTGGTGATCCAGATGTAAGAAGACAATGTTACCCTTTGTTACAGAAACTGCCATCTCATTACTTTATTCCCACATATTTCTGGTGACATATCAGTAATTGGATTCATAAGCTGTCAGACACCAGTGTTCTCAAGCTCCTTTTCAACTTGGTGTTTCATAGAACGTCAAGCTTTTTTCTCTCCATTTTAATAAAATATGGTGTTATATACAAAAATGTTCTATTGCATTCATTGTCACGCAAATATTACTCACCAAATCTGTATTGAAAGTGAGTAAAACCACCTTCTTATTTTGAAAGAATAATGATCTCAGCTTTTATTCTCCTTAGTGCCAAATAACAATATTCAGATGTTTATGATTTGGAATATTAGAAAAATAGACTTGGAAATAACAAAATTGCAGACCACCCCTAAAAATAATAAAAGCCGACCACATTTTCCTATTAAATAAGATATCATGTAGAGCAAACAAGGTCTAAAAATACTGTTTGAGTTCTCACTCTATGCCACTATGTAGGAGAAAATACATTGGATAGAATATTCTTTCTGAAATAAGACATGAGGGATAGACACTGTAATCTCATATAATTTTTGTATGTTAGAAATAGGTAGGAAAAGGGGGAAGTGAGAGATAAGGAAGTTTTCAGGCTCCTCAATAGTCCTTAAATCCTCCCCAGTGTGTGACTTAGGACTCTTATCTGCCCGAAGTACACTTGAAAATGTCTTGTATTCCAACATGAGTTTTAAATGAGTAGTTTCTTTTACATTTGTTTTTTTAAAAAAGAACAAAATACCTGAGAACTTAAAATTTACTTTATCAGCTTTGAGTTTTGGTGGAGGATGTCACAAATGAACTTCACCTGGCTAGCAGGGTGGAGGAGAATGTCAATTGCACAGGTCTTGAAAAAGCTGTCTGAATTTTACTTTGAGGAAAAAGGAGGATTAAACCGTTGCTCCAGCAGTTGCAGTACAGTCTGAGCCCTCCAAAACAATGGTGAACTGAGTATGGATATCAATAGTTTGGAGACCATGAGTATGAATTGCTTTTACAATTCATTAACTTATATATTAAATAATGCAGGAGTAGCGGTTACTTGCAGCTTTCTCAGCCCTCACCAAAAGGGAATGTATTCAGAGCAAGAATATTTGCATGTCTCCATAGCTATGTATGTGACGGACCTCTTGTTCTGCCAGCAGCCCACTGGATACCTATTCACATGGCCATTTCATTCCAAATACAGTATTGTACACCAAGGTAATAACTGCTTTTATTCTTTTTTTTCCAGTCAATATCAACTTCAGTAGGACTAAAAATAGGCATACAGGTAAAATGATCTAGGGGCGTATAGATGTCATTTGCCATTATTGCGATGTTGCTTATCTGTTGCTGAGTCTTTGTCTACAGCTAACCAAATTGTATACAAAACACCCATACTGTTGGGGCCAATAATTCATTCCAATACATTTCTTCAGGTACAAAAAACCACCAAGGCCTCAAATGTAGCATTATCCTCATCTCTCACAGCTGAAAATAGCAACTATACAAGAGCTTGTAATTGTGGTGAATCTAAACAATTAATTTCACACCATCAGTGCTCTTTTACACAACTGCTAATTTTTCTCCTTTTTGTCACAAATAGTCTCCCAGCTCTTCAACAAGCATATACTTCTTTCTGGTAATGCCCTACCCCTGCCAAACTCAGCAATCCAGCTTGACAGCTCTATTTTTATATCAGGGTGCAATTTTAAACATAACTCTGGTTCTTCTCTATGTATTATTTACTAACTGCACATCACTGACAGAAAAAAATTGGAAAGGATTCTGCTCTGTGCTAGAAAATGTGTGGCTTTCAGTCCTGATTCAATAAATTGCCTCTCACCAATTTCCATGTGAGCAGATTTCTGAAGAATTTTTCCTTTACTAAATCTTAAGATTGGAGTATTCATTAACTCATGCATGAAACTCCCATTCAAATGCTGAAATACTGGTATCGTTGAATGGAGTTTGTGGGTTTGGCCAACACTCCTTTTATGGGTTTGCTTAACTTTAATCATTGAAGTCACATATAAAACCATATAAGTATCTGGGATTGCAAGCTGTTTTAGCTTTCCTGAACGTCATCCCTTCTACAGCAATATAATAATATACAATAAGAAGTAGTCTTGGCTTCTCTTCTTGTCAAGTCAGAAAGCTAGATGGTTTGGAGAGTTTCTCCTACAACCCTCCAGAGGATGTGACAGGAGAGAGGCAGTGGAAAGAAATGCTTCTCTCTTAGCCTTTCCCTCATTTGACCCTCCATCCCTAGTTTAATTTTTGATACAGGGATATCTTTTAAGGAGAGCTATTAAATCTTCCATGTTTGCTTCCAATAATGACTAAGGCAGAGGTGAGCTATAGGATAGGAATCGTAGCCTGTAGATAATTTTTGCAAGCTGATAAAAGCAGGAACACAGGGGAAAGAGATCCTTGCCCTCCCTCCTGCTTCTGCCTAGAGGCCTGTCCTGTACTCCCTCTTTTGTTCTTCCATGTCATAAGATATCAAAAAGGAAGATACAGAGGACTCTTTCTCCTCTTTCAGGCAACTTTGTTAGGGGAAACTTTGCTTTGTATAATGCAAAGTAGTGGGAGGCAACACTTCACACAACTGAACTGGAACACTAGTGCAGGAGCTATAATACTTTTAGTGTGATTGCCTGTAGAAAATTGGTCAGTGACCTACGGAAAAGTTTGTAAAGGATGCTATCAAAACTGTGCACCTGGGTCACTGTTGATTGACTGAAAGACAGGATGCAGAAGAAAATGAAATGACATACTAGACTACACAAAAATGTACAGCACTGCAGCTTCCACGAGCCAGTTGTCTCCTAATTAACAGCGGTCAGTTACCTGGAGCCTGCCAAGCAATCTTTGCTGCAGCTGTAGGTTAGCATCCCAGCTCCTTCACTGTGCTCTCTCTGTCTTTCCTTCATGACCTGGACTGACCCTGTCCTGGGGGATTGTTGTCACCACTAAAAGAAAGAAAACAGGTAAACCAAGGCATCTCAAATAAATGTCAGTGGTTTGCAGTTAACTTGACTCCTCAAGTTGTTGCAGGAGACAAGGGTCCTGCTCAGTGGGTCGTTGGCATGCAAATATGATATTCTTGAAACATAAAGGTTTGAGAATTAGTACCTACAGTTATTTCAGATTCTGGGGAAAGAACATATTTTTAAACAATTATCTCTTGCTAAAAACATGGACACTCTGATAAGGAGCCAAATTTAGTATTGCAATGTGCATTACATGGCTCCCATCAGCATCACTACAGCATTTGAAAAGGAAGATTCATTGGAAAAGCAGTAAGAAAATATTTATCCTTCTGAAGCCTTTTCTTACTATGCAAGCTCTCTTGAAAAGATGTTCAGACATGCACTTGAGAACAGAGTTTGCTCTGCTGAGTTTTAATGTTTTGTGGGTACCCTAGATTTAGCAAGCTGATGTCTTTCAGAGCAAAGAAAAATGTGCTTTTATAAAGACATTTATGACAGCTGAATATACATCCAAGCCAAGAAATTTAACAATCACAGGTTTGTTGGTTAGTTTGTTTCTTAGGTGTAATTTAAAATAAAATTAAATTGTTTGCTACAGTGTTTATGATTCTGATTATTCTGGACCATTATGTTCTTCTCTTTACTCCTTTCAAGATCTGCAGTGTTTTTATCTGTCTTTTGGCATTTTATTCTAACACTGTTATTCTGAAATAAACATTTCCAGTCTTCCACTTCATCAATTTCAATTACACCAAAGTATTACAGGGCTAGCTTGTTCGCCTGAGGCATTATGAATTATTTGAGAATAATACCACATTTTATATAAACTGAAAGCAAAAAAGGTGCCAGGTAATTATCAATTTAGCATGGATTATTTTGTTATTCTTTAATACTCTCATGTTCCTGGCCTACTTCCTCCAAGCTGGAAGTTGCTAAAACCAGATGATATGGCTATTACTGTGTTTAAAAGAGAAATAGATATAATATTGTGCTGAAGAATTATGCATCAGGACTTCAACATATGGTCTCTTTTAGTGAGTCAGTTAAGAAGTGACTGCAGTGGATTATAGCTAGCGTTGCTTCATCACCATTCAGCATCAGACAGTTAAAGGGAAAAGTAACATGGAAAGAGGAAGTGTGTAAGGCTGAAAGATTCACTGAAGGAAGCATAGAATGCTCATAAAAATTCTTTAATACAGTGTGGTCATAATTCTAAGTTCTGTGAGAGAAACTTCCAAATGTTTGTCCTGATAGTATCTGAAAACACTTAGGTTAGTCTGCATCCTGATTTTATTCCAAATTTCCTAACCCATCCAGATTTTATTCCTCCATTTAAGCAGTAGGGAGGGCACCTTGTAAACGTATGCTACTGGAATTTTCTACCAGCTTTTATTTTTAACATTCACACCATTTCATGACAAAGGCTTTGATTGGATAGGTCTCTGGTCCCTACAAAACTTAGTGTTGTATTTTAGCATAAAGTGAGAAGTAACTCAATTCTTTCCAGTCAACAAAAAAAGTGACTAGCATTCCCTTAGTCAAAGTTCATCCACCTATACTTTAGCCTTATAACTGAGGCACTTAACATTAGCAGCCATTGCTCTCAGTCTCTGCTACAGCTGGCATGGAGAAGGCAAAACAGTGTCGAAGGCAACACAATTCACATTACTGCCCAGTTGTTTCTATTTATTAACAAAGCACTTGAGTACCACTTGATTCCTAACTTTATTGCTTTCCTGAGTTCTAGAGTCAGGTAAGATAAATCCAAGCTTTCTAAATGCACAAGGTATGGTTAAAAATGAACCTGTATGAGAAGACACAGAGTCAAAACTAACTGTAAGTCACATTCTGACTCTTTCCTGTTATCTGTTAACCACTCTGTGGTAGCATCACTCTCTGGCCTGTTCATTATATTCTTTATTCACATTATACATCTATTTTGCTCATATCATGCAGGAGAAAAACCTAACTGTTTTCCAGTCTTTGTAAGGAATTCTCAAGAGAACTGAGAGTATTCCAAGAAAGGAAGTTGATAGATATATTAATAATATCATCTGGTCCTCATCTTTCTATACATCTTGCCTTTCTCTTTGATGTAAAAGGTTCTCATCTTCTCTCCATCAAGAAACACCCCTCTGCCATGTCCCTTCATATTCTTTGATCTCATCCTCCCACCCATCCCACTACATTCTTTTCTCATCTATAATCTGCCACACATCCTCTGATGTCTTGCCTCCTGTGTGTTTTTTGCTGCTACAGTTCTTAGGATGAGCAAGTCTGTTTTTGCCCCCCTCCCCCCCCCCAACATCCTGATGTCATGTCATGCATCTCCAAACTCTAGCATTTTTACCAGTTTCCACTCTTTTCCTGCTTCAAATACAAACTCCTGTTCCTCATTCTCAAGACTTCAAACAGTGCTGTCAAGTTTTCGTATGCAAGGCTCTACCTTGCTTACCTGTCTTACAATTCTCTGTTACATCTCATAATCTTGCATAAAAATTAACTTCCCTATCACACATCAATTAAATGTTTCCTGAACACCACGTAATGTGACACTTGTCCTTCAAGGCCATCTTGCTCTGGGATCTTCCACAGAACATATTCCTCCCTGCCCTCTTTCTGTCCCTTAGAAAGCAACTTGTCTCACAAGGCTGAAGTTAGCTTTTGTTAAATCCCTCCCCCCCACAGGTGGCTACACAATTGAAATTATGAAATACTGAAAATACTGGTTTTTCAGCTGTCAGTACTGTAAATGAGCTGTGCTAAATGAATCAATTCTTGCTGAGAGTAACCTCAGATGTAACATTTGGATGAATTTAACTCTGTTTCAAAGTAGTTTCTAATTAGGAAGGCAAGGTGGTCTTTCTGTAACAGAAATCAAGAAGCCCTTCTTCTGCCTTGTAAGGGTTTAGCTTGCTCAAGGCCAGCTTCACTGGCAAGGGCTGCTGTAAACAAAGTAAGAATCCTCAGTAAGCCGTTCTCCACTTCCCCTAGGATCTGTTTTTGAGCTCTTGACCTGCATCCCAGCTGAGCTATAGCCCCAGATGGTCTGCAGCCATGCAGTCCTGGGTGAGCTCTGACTGTAGCCACCTAAAAGATTTGTGAGTTGATCTAAGCCAATTTTCCCATTCCCTTTAGAATCAGTGGGTGCTTGTGAAAGGGGACACCAGCTGTAGGACACTATAAACTGCCCCGAGGAAGGACCATTCTGTCTCTTTTATCTGTGGAGGGATCCTGACTTACACTGGTGACCATTCAAGTATGTGCTGGAAAGCAGGTGGGAAGGTTCGCACCACCACAGACAGGTGCTCCAAATGATTCAGTGGTTGCTTCTCTCTGCTTTATAATTCTGTCGTCCACCTTTTTATCACAATCTTTCTACACAATGCAAAGATCCATAAAAAAGGTTACATACACGGTCTTTACACACACGGGGAGAAATGGTTTAAGCATAAACCAGTGGTTTTGTATACTCAATGTGCTCATATGTGGTTTTGCAGCAACAAAAGCTATTAACATCTCACTTTAAGCATTTGGTTGTTTCATTTTAAGTGTCATTTTTTCAGTTTGGTTAAGTATAGAGTGAGCTGTCAGTGAGTCATTATCTACAGCTATGAATTTTGCACTATACATTTAATTTACTGATCTTGTTTTCTGATTTAGCTTGAGTTGTTATTCATTTTAAGAAATTTCTCCTTGCAGGACATTCTTCATCCATTCAATCCTTCACCACATCCATTATACAGGGCAAGCCAACAGTTTAAAGCCAAGTGAGCAAGCAATTTACAGTTTTTAAGAAGAGATAAGCATTAGCATTGCATTGTGACCTGTGTAATACTTATTTTTTGCTTGGAAAACAAGAGAACAGAAAGACAGTCAGTACATCCACAGCTGTGCAGGGCAAATTCTACTAATATTATTGAAAAAGCACATGCTAAATCTCAGCTAATGGATTTATTTATTTTTTTTTTCTTAAAAATATGCTAAAAACTTTAAGGAAATCAATATTACAGTGTGTGCATGTCTTAAATGGATTGCTTGAGGTCAATGGTCTTTTAAAAGTTAATTTTTTAAAGTTAAATACTTAGACCTTTAAAATTTGCAATCATTGAAAGAATTACGTAGGGCTGTAACTCATGTTTCAGCACTGTAAAGCAGCTGTTGCACAATGCCAAACTTTCTGATGGGACTAACTTCTTAAGGTGTCACTAACATTCTGCCTTTTTTAACTTTGTTCTTTAAAGTTGAAGGTGGGGCGATACTTGCGAGCTTTTTATGAGTTACTGCATTGGCATCACCCAGAACTGCTTCACAAAAGGTTAGGAAGTTCAGCACAGCATCAAAACTCAGACATGTACGGCTTTTCTCCCTGAAGTGTGGTAGCATAGTCATTATTAAAGGCTCTTTTGGAAACTCAGAGCATTTCCCAAGCAGAACAAAAGATAACACAGAAAACAGGGCCCCAGGGGATAATAAAGGCAGATGAGTACTGACAAATGTTGCCAATCTGTTCCTCTTATTGCTCCTCAAAGATATTCTTCAAAGAGGAATAACTTAACAGAGAAAAGAATTTGTTCCTTTGTGATAAAGAAAGCAGAGAAACAAACTGTGAACCCAGTGTTATGAAAGAAAAGGAAAACTAAAATTATCTAAATGCTTATTTGAATATAAATCTCTTTAAAGAAATACAAGTGAGGCCAATTCTGAGCCCTATGCTAACTGATGTAGTTCCCTTGAGACTGTGATGGTTGTCACAGTTTAACCCCAACTGGCAACTCAGCCCCACACAGCCACTCGCTCACTCCCCCTGTGTTGGGATTGAGAAGAGAATCAGGGGTGAAAGGGTAAAATTGTGAGTTGAGATGAAGACAGTTTATTAGATAAAGAAAAAGCTGTGTGCACAAGCAAAGCAAAACAAGGAACTCATTCACCACTTCCTATGGACAGGCAGGCATTCAGCCATCTCCAGGACAGCAGGGCTCCATCATACATAATGGTTACTTGGGAAGACAAACACCATCACTCCCAACACCCCCATCCTTTCTCCCCAGCTTTGTATGCTGTGCATGGTTCCATATGGTGTGGGATATCCCCTGGGTCAGTTGGGGTCAGCTGTCCTGGCTGTGTCCCCTTCCACCTCCTGGTGCACCCCCAGCCTGCTCACTGGTGGGGTGGTGTGAGGAGCAGGAAAGACCTTGGCTCTGTGTAAGCACTGCTCAGCAGCAATGAAAGCATCCCTGTGTTATCAGCACTATTTTCCAGCACAAATCCAAAACGTAGCCCCATACCAGCTACTATGAAGAAAATGAACTCTATCCCAGTCAAAAACAGCACATGATTTTAATTAGCTAAAACTCTAGCCTTGAAAGTCTTTTGTCTTATTACTGGAAAAGGTGTTCTACTTGAACAATTTTTCCTGTTGCTCATCTTGCTCTCTGCCACCCTTAGCTTCTTATTTTCTTACAATTCCAAAAACTGGAATGAAAATTTATGTCAAGTTTTCTGTCTGAATCCTCCTTAGCTTTTCTTCTTTATAGAAGATGGGCTTTCATGTCTTTCACCTGCTACTTCAAAAGCTAACTTGTGTTAGATTTTGAAAACCTGCATATACTGAGGTGAGATAGTAGTGATTTTGTATGCATAGTGATTGATATTCAAGGACTAAAGTGCTTGGTTCCTTGCTGTGAGGTCTTCTGCTTCTATATCTTCTGTTTTCTGTGGTTTCTCTGGAGCTTTTGTTTGTTTTATTTAAACCATGTCACAGAATGGTTAGTGCAGTAAAGGACCTTAAGATCATCTAGTTCCAAAACCCCTGCCATAGGTAGGGATGCCTCACACTAGAACATGGCTCCCAAGGCTCTGTCCAGCCTGGCCTTGCAGTTCTCATACCTGATGCAGTTTGGGTAGTCTATGAGATTCTATTATTTAGGTATGGCCCAAAATATCATGTTACTGGGAGCTTTTTTTAAGACTTTTTCTTCAGCCTTTACATAGAGAACATCTTTGTTCCTTCCTTGCAAATTTTTCAGTAGAAGTAAGACTCATTTTTCATATAAATGCACATACTGTCACCCATTTCTCTCCTTTCCCAGAATGGTATCCTAAAACACCAGGCTTTTAAACTAAGTAGAAGTATGGGAGAAAGAAGAGGGAAAGGGAAAGTGAGGAACTGGCTTCCACGGCTCATGTAAAACCCATGGCACATCACAGCAAAGAATGTAAGAATTTTGGGGTCAGAAAAAGAGCTCACAAGCAAACAAAAGCATAAATCTGTGGCCTAATTATTAACCACCTCTCAAACCCTGATGATTCTCAGAATCCCGCTTGTCTCCGATGCCATACACATTTTCTGTTAGACATTCACTGGATGAGATGTAAACCCAGTCAAAGCAGTGGCTGTATCACCAGAGCCGGGGCCTGCCTTGCTCTGTGAGTTTTACCCTTCCTTTTGCACCGTTTTCACATTCTCTCATTTTGACCCTCTGACATTTTTGTTGTTTCTGATGCCCGGTTTCAACAGGCATTGATAACGGCCACAACCTAGCCCTACCTTTATACAGTTGTGAGTCTGAGTTTTCTACTGAACTAGAGTTATAAGTGCTTATCACCTCCTGAACAGGGTGACTCACTAGTATGACAGGATGGAGTTCAATGGGACTTAGGAACTGCGAGGCTCTGCTTTTTCTAACTGGGCAATAACCCAGCAGAACCCTGCAATAACAGTAATCTAAACAACCCAGGCAACCTGAGAACATTAGCAGCCCACTAATTAGCAAATAATAAGCAGTTAAAGCCTTTCTGGAGCCTCAGAGTGGTTAGTCAGGGCTTTCATAAATAAAATAATTATCTCTGGGGCACCAAGCTTTAGTTCTTGGTGAAAGTGGAATTTTGGGCATCTCTCCTCTGAGACTCATATATGGTAAGACAGGGTGAAATGGATGCTGTTCTGGCTAGCCCACATTAAAGTGCTTTGTAAATGCTTTCATGTCCATCCCAGCCCAGTTCTGCTCAGTGTTTGATTCCTCATAGAGATGCCCACAGAGGGACCCTGCTCAAGCTTAGCACCTTCAGGCTCCAAAAAGATGGACACCATCAGACGGACCAGGGGGACACTTCCAAATGAAAAACAATGAAAAAATAAGCTACAAGTAAAGGAAAAATTACTGATGGTAGTTTATGTATGTGCACAATTAATTTAATTGCAGTCTAATTAACATGTATCCATTGCTTTGTCTTGTTTCCCAGTATGTGGAGGAAAATTATTGTGTGACTCTATAGGATGCTTGGTGAGTAAGGAATAAAAAATTTGGTCTTATGAGCTTCTCTTAACCAATACTTCTTAAATGAATTACAGTGTGATTTATGTAGGATTTGCTTCTCCCCTGCTCACCAGAATATACCTGAAAGCTTTGACTAGTCAGGCTAAAGTGAATCAAGTTTAGATTGGCTATAAAGAGGAAATTCTTTCCTGTGAGGGTGGTGAGGCACTGGAATGGGTTACCCAGGGAAGTTGTGAATCCTCCATCCCTGACAGTGTTCAAGGCCAAGTTAAACAGACCCTTGGGTGGCATGGTTTAGTGAGAGGTGTCCCTGCTCATGACAGGGGGATTGGAACTAGATGATCTTAGGGTCCTTTCCAACCCTAACTATTCTATGATTCTGTGCAGCTTCCACTATTTTAGCACACAAGCATTTTCTCAAAAGGAAAAAAAGAAGCACAAAAACTTAAAAAGACAAAATTACTATTTTTCTTCTTCATCTGTGCTCTAAACTACTATTTATTCTGTTTTCTCCCTTTCCCAGCCCTGTGCTTGATCATGTGTGACACTTTCATTTCACAAATCAGTAATATAATAACTGAAAGCAAGGTATACTTCTTTATCTAACCAATATGTTACTGAACAATAATGTTTCGGGTTTAGCTACTGAAGTTCTGAACTTCACGCTGGTACTACTAATACACTATGCAAAGCAGGAGCTAGAACATTCATTTAATCAGCCCTCTGCCTTTAAAGATCATTCCGGTTCACAACTGCTCTAAAGATAAAAAAATAAAAAAAAGGCATTCTGACTTTGCATATTGCTTTTTCTTTTCTATTTTAACTCCTTCTAGTGTGTTATTTTATTACACTGAGAGCTGAGTCATGGAGGATTTAGACCAAAGTAGTCATCTGTGGTTCAGTTCTTATTTCTTACAATGAGGCTATGATTGCACATGTGGCAACCTGGCTTTCTAAAGAGGAAGCAAACCTTACAATGGTGAGAGAGTTCTGTGCCAAAGGCAATATTGCTCACTCCTTACTACATTTGTAACCATGAAAGCCCAAATAACTCTGTTCATATGTCTCCTCTTGTTGTTAAGCATTGCAACAGATCACTTGTTTTTCTTGTCCTGAGGCTCCAGCTGCTTTCATGGTTATTTCATTGCTTTGTTTCTACCTTGCTGCATGGTTTCTGCAGATGGGTACTTTTCTCGACTATACTGTTGGTGCATAATAGCTCTTGACACTTACACTTTAGTGCCATTATACTTAACAGGAAAATGCTTCAAGCAGCTGCAGTTTGGCTACTGTATTTTCTTAGGGCCAAATGGTTTCTTGGTGCACAAAAATAATGAAAAAGGAAAAGTGCACTCAGGATCAGTGTGGACTGGCATGTCAAATGAGAAGTACATACATATACAGATACACAAGAAAAGATATTTCTGTGTCCTGAGCACTGTATTTACCAGGTGTAACCACTGCAGCCATGAGTTATGAATGAGAGTCTACTAGGTTCAGCACTACGTTTTCACCAGCTTTCAGGTAAAGATTCCCAGATGCATTCTGATTAGAGAGACTAATCCTAAACTTAACTCTGTTTTGCACTAGCAGGTACTGATCTGTTATAATCCCAGTAAGAAAGGAACTCAAAGTCTCTAAGGTATAATTTAAAATGTAAGATGTTAGAGCTAGCACCACAAGGAGAAAGTAGTATGAATAATCTTACATTTCTTCAGATGATGGAAACTCCAGGTAGCCTTGCATGTCATGGGCTTCCAACTCATAGGCAGCATGCAGGGCAGACACCCATCCACAGAAGATGTTCCGTTTTTCAGCCATTTAGCTATTATAGAATGTTCTTTTAAGAAAATGCGTTTGCAGCACAGTGCAGGACAAAACAAGCACAACACATTAACATTTATGTGGATTACTAACGCCTTGGTGTATAGTGGGGTCCCAGATAGGATCAATAGGCTCTCTTTCTTAGAGATGCATAGATTTATGTTACAATATATTTATAACTGAAGTCAAGCTGCTTTGTGGTAGTTGACGTTCCAGTTGTGATCTTGGTTACTGAGATAATTTCTGTGTTCAGCAAGGAAGAGAGGGTTTTCTCTCTGAATCATCTTCTAAGTATTAGCCTGGGACCCCAGCAGGATGGAGGAGCTAAGCATCAATGTATAGTACTAGATAGTCATCAAGAATAGACCATAAAAACTGTGGACTGATACATGCTTTAAGGGCTGAAACTCACTAACATACAGAAAATATAAATAAACTTGAAAACGTGACAAATCCAACTGTTTATGGTCTGTGAGGAAGCTAGTTCTTTTAGAAAATAATAGTAATTATGACAATACTTTTAATAAGATAGATGTGCTTAATCTTTTTTGCCTGGTGCTTTATGTACCTTCATTTAAATGAGGATTTGTCAAGACTCTTGTATATTTTCTCTCTATGACTACCCTAGTCACAGAGATGAACTGCGGAATTTAAGTCTGATCAGACTTCAGGACAAAAAGACTAAACTGTGCTTTTCAGTTTAGTCAAGGAATTCAACTATCAGTGCTCATCCCAGAATATATTGGGAATGGAGTCATATATTTTAAGGGATGCAACTAACAAATGGTATAAAATTAGCATTGTAGCTATGATCAGATTACGCAGCACATCTTGACAATCCACTCATAAAAAAGCTAGTAGGATCCAAATAGAGTTGTATAGTCTCCATGATAGTTAACTAAATATCTGGAACAATAAAGTTGTCCATATCTGCTTAAATACTTAATGGTATATCTAATTACACAGACATATTCCAGTTCTTCATTTTATAGAAAACATTCTTTGGGGTATTTAACAGTTTATGGTCGGTGGACCTTGGCCAGCCACCAGATGCCCACCAAACCCACTCTCACTCTATCATTAAGGAAGATAAAATACAACAAAAAGCTTGTGGGTCAAGACAGGGACATGGAGATTATATACCAGTTACCATCATGGGCAAAACAGACTTGACTTGGGGAAAATAATTAATAACAAAGTATGATAATAAGAAATTAGAGCAAAACTAGGAAAAAAAAAAGAAACCAAACAAAACCACATCTTTCCCCTAGCCTTCTCTTCTTCCTAGAGTCAACTTCACTCCTAACTCTTCTAGCTTTTCTTCCCCAAGCAGTGCAGAAGGAGAGGGAATGGGGTTGCAGTCAGTTCATAACACTTAATTTCTGCCACTTCTTTCTCTTCACTGTTCTTCCCCACTCCAGTGTGTATTCCCACACAGAGGATACAGTTCTCTACAGACTGCCCCAGTGTACGTCTTTCCCACAGGCTGCAGTTCTTCAAGAAATGCATCATCAGTCCCTTCCCTAGTGTACAGTCTTTTAGGAACAGACTGCTCCAGCATCTGTGACTGTGGGGTCACAAGTCTTGCCAGCAAACGGCTTCAGCATCTGCTTCTCTCTCCACAGGTCCTGCCAGGAGCCTGCTCCAGCATGGGTTTTCAATGGGTTCCAGCTTCCTTCAGCACAAATCCCCCTGCTTGTGAACCTTCATGTGCTTCAAGGGACATCCCACCACACCTTGGTCTGCACCACAGACTGCAGGGGATTCTACTCCAATGCCTGGAATAACCACAGCCCCTCCTTCCTCCACACAAGTTATGGTGTGTCTGCAGTGCTGTTTTGCACAGCCCACACCTCCACACATGTTATGGTGTGTCTGCAGTGCTTTTTTGCTCACATTCTCATTTGTCTCCCCCTTCAAAGAAGTTCTACCTACACTGCTGATTGGCTCAGCTTTAGCCAACAGTGGGTCCATCTTGGAGCTGGCTCAACTTGGTCTGTCTAAATAGGGATGCCTTCTCAAAGAAGCTACCTTTGCAGCCCTCCTGCTAGCAAAACCTTGCTGCATAAACCTGGTTCACAGTTCTTTAAAACATTTATAATAAAACCAGATAGGGCTCTCCAAGGGAGATTTATATTTATCTGTCTGTCTGCCCATCCACCTATCCATCCATCAATTTATGTTCCTTTCTATCTTATGAAGTTGTATTTGTTAATTTAAAATATGTAGTCTCTTTCCTCTTTTAGATAGACTAACTCTGTATCTTTTTGACATAAACTTCTAGTTTCCACATCAAAGGAATTTCAAGCAAATCTCACTGATAAATAAAATTTAAATATAAAATATAGAAAGACCAGATGTTTGAAATATAAAGGCAAAGAAAATAAACAATATAGTCTATTTGCATGTTTGAAGACTCTGGTCATAATAGCCAAAATTATTTTAAGCTTTCAGTTGCCTAACTGAAAACTAGGATGGCAAATTGCTGAAGTGTACAAAATCACTGAAAATTCTGGCTTTTACTCTGGCTTTCCTTCATCTTCTTTATATTCTACATAATTAGCACTCAGATGATGAATTCAGGGTAGAGACTAAGTCCCTCACTAATTTACATGAACTTGCATTACTTAAAACATTAGGAGCTTTTTTACTAAATCTAGATTATCCATTTCACAAAAAAATGAAGAAAAACTTCATCAGTAGATTACTGACACATTGGCCCCCAAATAAGAAATGAAAATAGGAGGATATTGTGAGACAGATCTGTATGATCCATATGCAGAAATCATGAAACTGGGGAGAGGAAGGGAAACAACAAACCTAGGTAACTATTTATTACCTACATACTCATCAGACAGTATTCATTTGGAGGTTAAAGGGGAACTTATGTCCCTTGCTGTACTTTTCAAGGGCTTCTTATAAAACTGCTACATCTCTGCTGATCTTTGCAAGGATGGAAGCCAATAGTTTAGGATAAACTAAAAAAAATTAAAATGGTGCCTTGCTCTTCACTTGATAGGTCTGGGTTTTCATTTCTTTCCATCTCCCTTCTAACATTTTTGACGTGAAAAGGAGGGACTGGGTTAACATTTTCTGTCTAGCAGAACATGCAACGATTTTATGAGGGCCCTAGTATGCATGGTTGAAGTTCAGAAGTGATAAGTAATAAATTAATTCAATCTATTGAAAAGAAAAAAAAAAAGACATATTCCTGGTCATGCCAAGTAACTGTCTGTGTGCATAAGTCTGATGTTATAGCCTTTGCATGCTAGGGAGATTGGAGGAATGTCCAACACTACAAAATGAAGCATTGAAATTTTATTGAAGAAGGAAGTTTTCTGACTTGGTGAGGATGAATGGCTTGTTGCAGACCAATTGTAATGTATTGGAGTGCATTTTTGAGGCTACTCTGTTAGGTCAATCGAAGAAACAGCTATTGTGGTTATTAGGCCATTAAACTCTGTTCCTGAACATGGTTTTCCTTTTTTCCTTAAATCTGCTCACTTAAAATTAGCATTATTGAATCAGTGTGCCTTGAATAATAAAAATATTGGTATGAATTTAAATACATAATCCCTTAATTTAAAATTAAAAAAAAATAATGAGAAGGATATACAATGATTGTGATTTCTTTCTTTATTCCATCGGAGGCTCTTATTACAGTTCCAGCAAAGAGAAAGTAAAAGAGCCATAAAGTCCTCTGTAGTTTCTTTTGCTATTGAAAATAGGACTGAGTATTACACAGCTATTACATATTGCATAGAAGTATTAGCCAGTTATTGAATTTGATGGTAAAGAAAATCTGCTAAATTCTATTTGAGATAACCAAAAGATCCAAACGGTATTTTAAGAAGACGTGTTTTGGGTTGACATATCAGATATTATCTATTTCCTTACACTTTCATAAAGAAGAAACACAGGTATTTAGAATGTTGCAGATGTGAACCCATAGAAGAAAAGCTAGCATGACATTCTGAAACTGTATCACCCTGTATGTAATTTTATAATTGGTGTTTTAAATACCCAGAACCATAAGAAGACACACATGTCCCCTTCACCTTCTGACCACATTAGGTTTTTTCATCTGTCACTGATTTCTCCTCGCTTTAAAAATCTTTCTTGTTGGCAGAAATAAAGTGACAGCCAGCAAAGCTGTAGTGTACTTGTCTCCACTTGACATCTCCTTAGAGACATCCCCCTAGTGAACTCTCTCTCCCACTGTTGTTTCAGCCTTGTCAACACAGTTTTAAAAGTATAAATAAGATACAGTTTTAACAACATCTAAATTGGTAGCTATTTTGTTAGTTGTCTTAGCTTTTTATTTAACCATGAGTATAATATAATGAACTATCACAGCAGGGCTTTTAAAAACAGGCTATCTGTGGGTTTAGGGCATTGTAATTCCACTTACTCATTTTCTACAATTAAATGCCCTTTTTTCTAAGAAAAGCTTTTGCCAGAAAACATTGCTACAAACATGACAAAGTTTGCATTCGTGCCCCATCCCATTCAGCAGAGTACGTTACAAAAATCCTGAGCTGATTGAAGTAAAAAAAAAAAAAGTAGTGGAAAAAACAAGTTATTTATATCTATAGTTTCATTCCCATTGTAACTTGTTAACAGAAATAAACTTTATATGAAATCTCATATGTGAATTGATCAAAACAAGGCTATAGGACTCTTTTTTCCATCTTCTGACTTGTTATATACACTCTAGCAGAAAGATTAGATTGGATTAGATTGGGTTAGATTAGATTAGATTAGATTAGATTAGATTAGATTAGAAAGCAGGGAGAAGTGGGGAGAAGGAAAACTGCTGGAAAATTTTCCCAAAGTTCTCTTTTGTAAATAATTAAATCACTGTCACATTAAGTAGATGACAAGTCAGTAACACACTCAGCACCAACTTGCACAGGACCAAAATTTTCAATCTATGCACACAAATACATATACGCTGACAAGCACACATAAAAGGGCAAGGTGTAGGATGCAAAGATTTCCCTAGCAATTAAATAGTATTTTTGCCAGGAAAGGTTATGGAGATAACACCACAGACTTGGGGATTTAAAATTATATTGTACTTGTCCACATCTAAAAATCTGCATTGTTTAAGGAAGGTCTTATCACTGTGCCAGAGACATTTGGATAGCACTCAAAAATTATCACAATCTCACCAACAGTTACAGACACAGCTTCATAACACTCTAGCCTCATTTTTGGACACATTCAACACCACATGTTTCATTTTCACAAAATCCAAGCTGTTTTTGTGAAGAATCTGACAGACTTCCAAGATCATCCT
>JBAFWW010029282.1:5714-17689 GCA_036873685.1 Agapornis canus
AAGTTATTGAATATGTATCCAAGTATAATACACTAAGTATCCAATTATAATACAGGAGGCTGTTGAATTAATACAGCTAGCTATTGTACATGTATCCGATTATGATACAGCAGGCTATTGGAAGCAGGTACAGACAACAGTCTAAAAAGGGTAGACGCTTTGTAATAAGTGGCTTTGGTCTGATCACATTGATCTCTGAGTCCATATTTCTGCAGTATAGGTTTTTTCAATTTTAAAAAAAAAATCATGTGTATTTAAAAAGCTTAAAAAAGAAATGAAGATCAACCAGGGAGGAACCTCAGATAGGAAGGTTTAAAACAGAACATAGTTCCCAAGGTGGAAATTAGAATGATGAAATACAATCCTGAATCTTATTGTTTATCATCATTAAAAAGTGGATGCTCCTATTATATGAGTAGGTGTGTTAGGCTAAATGCCTTAACCAAACTGTATTGGAGGTAAGTTCCATCTGCAGTTTCAGCTGGATAATGGTTTTCTTCACTTTCAGCTTAAGCTTTTAGGGTACTCTTCAATATTTTTAGTGTTCATTTAATGTATTATGATCTAAAGTCAGCTGAAAAAGGATCATGTATTGTGACGAACCCCTGACACAAAAAAGTGTTCTTTGGTGTTCTGCTCACACTTAATGCTAAAAATGATTAAAAAAAAATTTTTTTTGGGGTCACACAACATGTGCAATGAAGAATTAAGTTGAAAGACTGCATTTTTTGTCATTTATGAGGGGTGAATATACTAGCTTAGAGAATGACTTGACTGAGTGAACAGTGAGAACAGAGGAGGGAAAGGAAGTATACAAAAAGACTAGATGTGAAAACAAGGAAAAGAATAGAGGAAGAGATGCTGAAGGAGTGAATTTTAAAGGATGCAAAGTCACTGATAAATACAGATAGAAACAGAAGGGAAGAGAATTTGGAATACCAGAGAAAAGCCTAGAAAAGAAAGAACCAAAGTGAACACAGAAGTATGCATTGTTGTTCATATGTGTCAGCTACTGATTGAATTGATTTCAAAGAAGCATTGACAGAATGGTTTTGTGTTACTCCTGAAGCAGGTGCTGAAGACATGACTTATCATGCTGTGTTGTCCTCATAAATTCTGTTCACTAGGTTTATTCCCACACAGATTGCATGGGAACTGAGGTGTAGCCCTCCTATTCAGCTTTGCATCAAACTACAGCAGCTGCAGGTATAAATATTTCCAATAGGCAAAAGTCTTGGCCTGTAGATGTAGAAATAATATGCAGTAACACTTGTAATTTACTTTGCAAGTTTTCAGCAGATCTAATATCTTAGAAAAAAAGTCGTTATTCCATCTTGCTCTGCAATGTATCTCTGGGATGAATCATGATTGTTCTTTAATGGGATAGTTACTCTTGTGTAAAGTGTAAGGATGTAGGCTAAATAAAGTTTTTCTTCCAATTTTATTCTTTCTCTGTTTTTCAAACTGAGAAAAAGTCTAGACAGGAAAGTAAGCCAAAATAAAGCCTGAAATATTGCTCCTAGTTTGAAGAATCACTTTGACAGTCAGGTGATAACATAAGACAATGTTATTATGCTTTCTTTGACATTAATAACTGTCACAGAAGATCATAAGCAAATCCCAGGTGGCGTTTCAGAAGCTGACTAATGCAAATACTTCAGATGAGATTTTAATACTGTCTTTATGTGGAAAATTGGTCTCCCAGGGAAGTTGCATTTTTCCTAGTTTCTTATAAAAACTTTTTTGTTTTTTTCCTTTCTTTACTAATAGCTAGTATCAAGTTTACGTTTGCTTTCATTTGGTCTTTCATCACTTACTTGCCCTGACCATGCTCGATAAATCTTGGCTCAGTATCATACATCTGGTTCTCTCTTCATCAGCACTAGAGTGTGAGTGCATGGGAATATTTCAGGTTTCAGATGTTATTCATGTTCAGCAGAAATAGAAAACAAACAAACAAACAAAGAAGTAGCTCCCAAAATGAGTTGCTCTCTCCCCACCATACATGGTCCTCAATGAATAAACTTTTTCAGTATTTATTTCTCTGGGGAAATTTGGGGCAGATGTGGGGTTGAGTGTAACTTTCTATAAGCCTGAATGTTTGGACTGATGTTTTGCCTTGGCCTCTTTTAGACAGAATTCTCTTCCTTAAATACTGAAACATGGATTATTCTCTGTAATTCCAATATATATTGTGCATTTTTATTTTTTATATTATTGCTACTTTTCTTTAGATGTGACAGTTAAGTGATTCCAAATCATACCCAATGGGCCTCTGTCCTGAAAACAATCATTATTGTAGACTTAAAATGAGCAGAGCATATTGATCTGAGGCTGAAATACTGTCGATTTTTCCATATGCTTCTGATTTCAGTTCAGAACTACATAGTTCAAGGACTGTTAATATATTTAGGAAATGATCAGTGCATTTTGTATTTTGGGAAGTTACAATCCTGTGAAAATATAAACAGTAGAGCCAATCTGCAAATAAGTTCTCCCTTAACGATTTCCTGATTTACAATCTTTCAGTTAACAAAATTCTTATTAATTATTAAATACAAAGACTGGGTGTCTTGCAAAACAAATCAAGGAAGAAACTGTATAATTTTAAAAATTGATACTAAAAAAAACCAAAAACACAACCCTTTAATTTTACTTTTAATAAAAATGAAAGGAACTGAGGATACTAATAAACATTACCCTGAGTCTAATTTAGTTTTAAAAATATCCCTTTCCATTTTCTTTTTTTCTGCTTACTTCTTTTCCTTGGTTTAGAACTGGATTCAGTTAATTAGTCATGGAGAAAGATTATTTCCATGTTTTTGTAGCTGGATATTGGTATTCATGTTTGTGATTTGTCTCAATGGTATCTCTCAGTACAAGATGTAATTCATCAAAACAAAAGTATTCCTAGTATTCACTAGTAAACTGCCTTGTTTAATCCTATGGATACAAGGTTCCAGGTTATACTTAAGATGATGCAGCCTAAAATACTGCATTAATGGGTCTTACTGTCTAATTACAGAAACATGCAGTGGTAAAGTATGAGATTTCTATCTTCATTGGGGAAATGTAAAAAATATCACCAGGTAAGGAAGATGAGAAGTAGAAAATGGAATGAAAATTACTTCAAAAAAAAAAAAGCATCTGTGTAGGACTTCATGAGTTTCTCTCAAAATGTATGAAAACTTGCTGTATTTATTTTAAAGAAATAATTGACATTCCAAGAAAATGGTGATATACATTCTCAAATTGCTTTTTGTATACTAAAAAACATTAGTCATTAATCAGAATGAGTTATTTTGCAGTTACTATTCTCACTTGACCACATTTAAGAAGCAGTCTATGCTGTCTATTAAATTTATGAAAGGTAAGTTTAATGCTCACAGATGTTCTTAGAGTATTATACTAAGAAACCCTGTGAATATCTAAAGTCTGACAAATCTGTGCATTTTTTTGTTTGAGGTTTGTTTGCTTCTGATTTTGTTGTGTGGTGCTTTTAGGTTTTTTTTGTTTTGTTTTGGGTTTTTTTTTGTTTGTTTGTTTGTTTTTCCTGGTGGTTTTTCTTTGGTTGGTTGGGTTGGTTTTGTTTTGTGTGTTTTGTTTTGTGTGTTTTGTTTTGTTTTGTTTTGTTTTGTTTTGTTTTGTTTTGTTTTGTTTTCTTAATTAGGACTGCAGGTTTGGGATATAGTATTTCTATCTGTACTACAGGGGTAAAAAGTCTTCACTAACCTGCTAAATTAAAATACGTGGGTTGTGGTCTTCTATTGCCTGTTTAAACGTTCATGGAATAATTTTATTGTGGATGCCTTGAATTTTTTTAAAAAGTTAAGCATATGAAACAGATACAGATGGGATTATTCTTGATTCTTCAATTCCACTGGATAAAAAGTATGAGAGCTTGTATGAATTAACTCTTGATTCCATGCAGGGGAAGTTTCCCATGAGTTATGTATGCCTGAGCTTCCATTGATCATTTCCAGACTAGAAAGCATTATTAATGCTAATAAGTAATCAGAAAGCATTAGTGTCTTTAAGAAGCTTAGTCTTTAGAATCTCCTATTTTCTTCTTGAATATTTCTATCTTTACTGCAAGCAGACTATGATACTTTTAAAATACAAGATTAAGTATGTTGCCTTAAAAAGACTGCGTTATCAACAAGGTCATAATAAATTGCATTGCCAAAGAAGAGAGAGGAGAGAAAAGATACTGAAGAAACATAATGTGGAAGTGGCATTAACTTCATTTATCAGCTGTTGGAAAGCTCGGTTTCTAGTCTTATATAGCTATCTAAACTCCCTTTAAAATGTACAAAGGGGCAAGGATCTCTGTCAAAAAAAATGAACCTGATGCTAAGGACAGTGTTTGAAATGGAAACATGCATTGGCCTCTGAATGTACCAATTTAATTCTACAGTAGAAGAGTATTAGATTACAAAGAACTAAAGGCCAGACTGTAAAGACAGCAGTATTGAACAGTGCAACATTTAATACTGCAAAGCAATTGACAGTCAACTGAAAAGAGCAGAAAATTTTAGATAAAATAAAAATAGCATAATTGATTTAGACTACACCCAAAGAAACTTCTGAATGGGGAAGGGCACAGTGAAAAGCTATAAGACAGTGACTGCCCAAAGGGTATGGATATAAATAGTTGCAAAGATTCATGTGTGTATATATATATATATATATATTTCATATATATATATATATACATATATATATATACATATATATATATTTCATAACTATATATATATATTTCATAACTATAATTAACAACAGCAGAGGATTACTTAAGATTTACTTAAGATTTACTTAAGAGGAGAATTATGTGATGGAAGGACCTACAATAAAATCAAAGGATATTGTATGACAGTTATCTTACAGTCCTATATTCATGAAGATTGAAGGCTCCAAATTATTTTTGGTTGAGTGTTAACAAGGAGGTATCTCTGTTCCATTCTTTTACACATGTACATATAACACAACTTTTCAAGTACTAAATCCATGGTTAATGAACTTGATTTGATGTAGTTCAATGGATTCAATTCTTTTTCATGTCTGGAGAGTTCAAATTTACCCATAACCACAGCAAGCTATTTTGTAGTATGACCAAAACCATAACCTGTTTCTGTAACCATAAACTGTCTCAAAGAATCTCTCTGATCCTTCTGCAGTGAATTAAGGTTCCATAACTAAAACTTCAGCTAGGCAAATTGTTGAAACACAGAAAAGTAAGAGTTTCTGTCTAGAGATTAGAGCACTTATGTTGAAGGACAGCTGTCCCCAAAACCTCCTTACTGGTGTTATTGAATACTTGCTCGACATGGGAAAAGGGCAAATTTTAGAGCAGAGATTAAAACTGAAGAATTTTACAGTCCAGGATAAATGCGTAGAACTGCTATGTTTACACTTATACTTACTACTGTCATTATTGCTGCTACTACTACTACTGAAATCACTACCACTACCATTACCATTACAAGTACTATTGTTTTTATGCAGTTGCTCTACTCACTGAAGCTGCTGGTATCTCTTAAAAGACTTTAAAGGTAATATGGACTATGTTGTTGTCCAACTTCAACTTCTATATTCCCAGAAGAAAAATTGATATCAAACATTTTGAACTGTATTGAAAGCTTATTGCTTCATAAAAATCTTTAAGCATGATCTTTTCTTTTTCATGCTACTTCCCAGAATCTGATTAAATATCCATCTGAAGTTCAGAGAAGGAATGGGATGTTATAGCCTGCAATACATATATGGTGGGATTTGAGATGGACATATAATCCATTCTTTGACTTTTTTGTCTAGTGCTTCACTCCTGAGGAAATTAGGCAACAATTCTTCTCCAGAAGACCAGTCCAAGAATGCCATTATGGAAGACATACTTGTTTGAAATATTCTGTTGAAGAACTTTTGGGTGCCCAAGTACCAGAAATATCCTCACCTCTTACAGGTTTGAATAGTTATAGATATGATAAAAATATACATTCTTCTGGAACTAGACACTACTCATTAACAGAAAAACCCAGATAAGGGAAATAATAGAATTTTTCATTAAATCCTGACCTATAAGCAAAGAAATAAAATGGCATTGTCTGCCAAGTGCCGCATACAAAGAGTATGTGTGAGATGTTTGGCCCACATCAGTCAAAATGCAATGGACTCAATTTGCAGACCAAGAAAACAAGATCAAAAATAGCTGCAAAGCCATGATTCCCCTTTAGAGGCACTTACCCAGCTTGCTCTCTGGTCATACTGTATCACATGTAGATAGTGCAGTGGCTCACAGCTGGCTTACCGGGCCCAGCAATCTGCTGCATGCCTCTCACCTCTGCAGTGCCCTTGAAGGCAGAGTCAGAAGCAGCTGCTGCAATTTTGTTTTGAAGTTATAGCATACAGTCCTTGCATCACTCACCTCTGACTGAATGTGTGTGTAGTCCGGAGAGAGTGGAAGTCAAACCAACCTTGAATCAAGATATTCACTTTCCAGCCTGTTTTGGCTCAGACCTGCTGTGGGTTGAAAGAATTCATACTTTCTCCTGCCCATCAGCTCCAGGAGCTGATGAAACTGCACAGAGCAGTGAGAATTTGCCCTTAAAAAACAAAAAACAAACAAACAAACAAAAAAGCCAACCAAAAAATGAAAGCAAGCTATAAATTTAAAAAATGTTTTCTAGACATTCTGAACAACAGAGTATTGGGATTAAACACCTTTATATTTAGAAACACGTTTTTATTTAGACAATTTTCTAACTCCTGGGAACATATAATGATTTTAAGTTCTGCTTCAAAAGACTGTTTTTATAGAAGTTTATATCCTTGGGGCTTTTTGTGTTACTCCTATATTGATGCTAATGGAGGCTGCAGGCAGGGATGGCTAGGTTTGAACATTTTATTTCTCTCGAGGAGAAAGCATGCTCACCTTTGCAGAGCTTAATAATGCCTCTGCTGTGGTGTTTCAAACCTTGTGCACAGTTAAATCTTTCTTGGTACATATATCCTCTTGGAGGCATACAATGAAAACAGGTGCTTTTTTGACTGTCTGCAAAGCAATAAAAACCCGCCACCATTTTAAATTTAGACATATTTTGTTTTCGCAAAATGACGTGTTTATTTGCCATTAAATTTAAATGGAACGGGATCAGGTCTCTTTTGGTGTCAGGCTTTGATGCCTAAGAACCACATAACATTGGTCGAATGTTGAAGTATGCTTTATTTAATAAATCTTTACTTCAACATTCAGTTGTAAAGAAAGAAAAAAGAAAGCAAAAGACATTGTATTGCTATGCAATACAGTATCATGGCCTTATACTTAAGCAACTTGCCCACCTGCACCGTCTTTGGTGCTGCCTCCAAGACTTAGACAGACTCCCAACACAGTGAGGTCATGATGTGATGGCATGGCTGATGTTTCAGCTAAGTTGTACTGTTTTTTCACTCTGTTGGGAACTTTATGCACAGGACAAATAGGCTTTTATGATGGTAGAATAATACGCTGATCTCTTAGGCCTGTGGTAGTTAACTTGTTCTGATAATGGCACTTATAAATGGCATTATAAATACCCTGCTCAGGCACAGTTTTTCTGTAATGAAACCACATGGCTGAAAAACATTGAAAGCTTTTACAGCAAGGACTGTTTGTTTTGAATTTTGCTAATAAAAGGCTACTAAGCTTAGAACTCTTAGGTGGTACAAATTGTGGTGAAGAATGAGAAAGTGAAATCAGTGGTGGAGAAGGACTGTTTATAAATATATAGGATATATGTATATAGGGTATAAAGAGCTTTATCACAACATATGACACATTTGCTTTATGCTATTCCTAACCACAAATTTTACAGTAGAAAAGAGAACTCTCTAAAAGAGCTGACCTAGTAAAAATGATATGAAGTTTTTCCACCATTATTATTATTTATTAATTATTATTATTTATTACTTTTTATGCTTATGATAATTCAGGTGCTTTCCAAACAGAAAAGCTACAGGCCTTGCCCCACAGAGCTCACAATCTAAAGATGGACAAGGAGAGAGACATGAAAGAGGGTGAGGTGGGGGGGAGGGGGGTCACAGAGAAGTCAAGAGGCCAAGATGGAAATCAACCGTATCTTAGTAATCAAATGTGGTTTGAATGTATTGTTACAAAGCTATACAATTTGTTTTCCAATTATTGCTCATATTTTCCATTTTGGTTCAAATAATTCACTCCTAGGTGCCATGGCACAGATAGATGTACAGGAAGGAAGCTTTCAGTATGTGACTTCACAGTAGCACATGTATAAAGTAGAGCTAGCGAAATCACCTAAAATATAGAGATGACATGGATTTATCTGGAATTTCAGAACTCAGTTCAGTACCATGACCATTTAAATCCACAATGGTATAGCTTTCTCTCAGGTCCTACAAGGTGGGAGTTTCTTGTGATGGATTTCATCTGCAGTGTAAGTATGCCCTATGCATCTGGAGGTTCCTTAATATAGACTAATATGAACTGCAAAATCTATCATGGCAGGGCTAGGCAAGTTAAGAATGAAATGACCACACCAATGTGGTATATTCTTATGTTTCCAAGATAGAAGAAGAATGGTGCTGACAGTTCAAGGGTGGTTATTTTTAGGTCAGTTGTAAAATTATGTTTTTAATAACATAGAACACCAGTCACTGGTTAAAAAGAAACAGACTGTTTAATTTTAAAAATACTTGCTTTGACTAAGACAATAAGTCACTCATCAGTTATGAAAAATACTATTAGGTTTTCTTCATACATTTAAATGTCTAAGTATTTTTTATCAAATCCTCCAATCAGGTTCCCCCAGAACTCTGAAGTTGTCAAAAAAACTCTCTTAAGGCTTGCCTTTAAAAACTTCTCAACAAATTGCTGCATTTTTCCAAGTACTCAGGGGACAATTGTATGTTTATTTATTCCTGAAGTATCTTGCTCTTAACAAATAGGAGTGTATTGTGAAGGCAAAAGCATAAGTTGAAGGCAAAGTGCATAGGTTGTCCATGTTTGGAAAAATAAATGGTTGAAGAAGCAGTAGCTGTTGTGATTACGGATTTCCAGGGAGTAATCCATCATCAGTTTTTAGCAAGCGAGTTATTTCTTTTACTGTAAGAAACACTTTTATTTTTTTTACAGTCTTCAAATCCTGCAAATGCTTCTAACAATGGTAACAGGATGGTGATAATCCTCTTGCTGGGGAGAAAAAGCTTTAATTAAATAATCAAATAGACCGATCTTTCATAATTTACAGATATTCATATTCCTTCAATAAATAAAAGAATATATCTTTTGATTCTTTATAGCTTTTGAAACAAATTAAGTTTATAGCAATTTAAATAAATTATTCTAATAGCTTGACATGAATTATGCTGACAAGAGCAGCTTATGATTATTATGGTGCCCAGAATCTGTTAAGAACCTACCAAGTTAAATAAAGGCTTACAAGTCTCTTAAGCTACTTTTTATTTGCATAGAAAAATATTTATCATAGGAGTCAACTATCATACGAGAGAAATCGCATTTGTTGTAATTGAAAAAGATAGCTAAAAAGTTTCTGTGGGTTATTGCAACAGTACAAGAATACAAGATGCTTCCATTTATTAAAAAATGTAAAACAAATCGTGAAAGCTAAAGCAGGCTACAAAACAAAAAGTTCCCGTATTATCTTTCTCTTAACTACTATGTTACAAGATCATGTGCCACAGTTGAGTACTACAAAGTGTAATTCTTCATTTGCTAATATAACTCTTAAAACATTTCCCCGCCCCCCCAAAGCACTATGCAAAATATATATATTTGTAAATGCTTCCTCCTGTAAGCATCACAACCTTGTTATCACATAATCACCCTGATCAATTGTTTCCTGTTTCTCATCACAGTCAATGCTAATCTCCAATTCCTTGTCCAGCTGATCCTGTGGTGTGGCTGATTCTGAGTTCTGTATCTCCATTTTCTCTGTTTCTGAAGCACAAATACTTCCCTCTTCCTGTGAATCCAAAGAGTCGCCATTATTCTGTGGCTCACCTAACATACATTTTTGGTCAGGACTTTGGATATTTAATTCACAGTTCATGGTCAGTTCTCCCTCTTCCAGTTCATCAGTTTTCTCAATTTGTTCTTCTGCCTGTTGACGGGAAACTTCTTCAGAAACGGTGTATATTTTATTTGTACTCTGCTCCAAAGAATTTGGTTTTGATCGTCTGTGAAATAACCCCAAATTTTTTATGTCTGTTACAAAATTCACACGCTTTTGTTTCTCCTTAGTGGACTCTGACACCATCATCGCTGAGCCATTGCTTACATTATGTGCTTCAGAGGCAATAGTGGCTGATCTTGGGTGAATCATAGTTGTTATGTCAAAAAGGCTGAAGTTCTTTTTCTTTCCTTTCTTGTTTTCTTCACTCTCACTATTTTCTTCATTTTCTGACAGAGAGGAAGTGTCTTTGTTCATTTTTGCAGTCTGCAAATTAGAGAGCTTGCTGCCTTTTAACAAACCCAGGACTTCAAAACGAAAGCTGGAAATATCTTGTTTTAACTCCTACAATTTAGGAAGAAAGATGAAACATCAGAACACAAAAGCTAATTTTACTTTTCCTCTTGTAATTAAAAAGAGAAAAAAATAGGCTTATGCTAGGGATCAGTAATAAACTTCACCATATGGATAATACCTGGCATTTCAAGGTGCTTTGCAGACTGTCTAATGGATCTTCCAGGTGAGTCAGAAAAGCAACCAGTAATTCTATCAGAGGAAACTTCAGAGGAAATGTGCCTTAGCCTAGAATACTCATAGAAATCACTGTCAGTGGTGGAGGAAGGAGCACAGACAGCTTGAAGACCTGCACCCAATCTGTTCAACAGTATAATCCCATCATTATAACACCATTTTGTTCAGCTCTGAACACCATCCCTTACACACACATGGGGACACATACATGCCCTAAGCACACGTGTGCGCACACTTCCCTGTGAGTAGCAGCACAGCTAGGGCTTTGTGCATTTCCACTAAATGTCTGGCAGCTAGCAGATAAGTTAAAACTAATTATTGCAGGCTGATTCCAGCCAGTGCAACATCTGTCAAACTCCTTTCTCAGCAGAAGGCACCTTGCTTTCAGGAGGTCTCTATTTCTCTTCATTTTCTCCAAAAGGGATAGATCATAGCATCAGGGACCATTTGGTTTGGAAAAGACCTTTAAGAATATTGAGTCCAACTTTAAACCAAACACTGCTGAGTCCACCATTAAATCATGTCCCTAAGCACTAAATCTACACCTCTTAAATACCTTCAGGAATAATGACTCAATCACATACCTGGGAAGTCTGTTCCAATGATTGACACCCGTTTCAGGGAAGAAATTTTTCCAAATATCCAATATAAACTTCTCTTGGTACAACTTGAGGCTGTTTCCTCTTATCACTTGTTAGTTGGAAGAAGTTATTGAACCCCTCCTCACTACAACCTCCTTTCAGGTAGTTGGTTTAGAAAACAATAAGCCCCTCCCTTAGCTTCCTTTTCTCCAGGCTAAACAAACACAGTTTCCTCATAGAATACACCCAGCAAAGAATACACCTGTTCAAGCCATGAACATCCAGTTTCTCCAGGATAATGCTGTGGGAAATGGTGTCAAAGGCTTTAGTAACGTCTAGACATCTACAGCCTGTCCCTCATCCGTTAAGTGGTCACCTTGTAATAGAACATTAGTCAGAGAATCATAGAATTATAGAATAGTTAGGGTTAGAAAGGACCCTAAAGATCATTGAGTTCCAATCCCCCTGCCATGGGCAGGGACACCTCACACTAAACCGTGACACCAAAGGCTTCATCCAACCTGGCTGTGAACACTGCCAGGCACGGAGCATTCACAGCTCCTCTTGATGCAGCCCAGGATACAGTTGGCTTTCTGGGCTGTGAGTACACACTGAAGCCGGCTCATGTTCATGTTCTCATCGACCACCACCCCCAAGTCCT
>JBAFWW010029285.1:5043-21240 GCA_036873685.1 Agapornis canus
AACAAACTCATTCAGAGATCTTCCTTTTCGTTTGAACTACGTATTTTATTCAAGGACCAGCTGATTAGTTAGCTATTAAAACTAGGCATTAAAAAAATCCAAATTATGAAGAGTAAGAACTTTTGTCATTCTATATTAAAGAATTAATTACAGTAGGCAGATTCAAGATTTCAAGTAATTACATGCAGGACTTCTACCACTCTGAAATCCAGGTACATACACAAGGAATAGAAATCAATTTGTAGTGTATAGAAATGCCAGTATGAAGGAACAAATCAAAGCAAGTTCAATCCTGCAGTTGTCCTGTTCCTTTCAGGCTTTAGTTTGTGGTTTTTTGTTGTTGTTGTTGTGTTGGGGCAGGAGGGACAGCTGTTCATTTGGGTTTTGGTATTTGTTTGTTCAGTGTATGTACCTGGGGAAAGTCTAACATTTAGCACTAGATGCTATGTCACAATCTGCTTTGCTGTTTCTACACCACTACTGCCTGAATAATCTGTATTTTCAGCTATGGATGGGAAGGTCATTTTGAAATCAGATTGATTTCTTACAGGATCCAGTTTATAATAATGTTATTTACAATGGTTTAAAACAATCTGGATGTCACCAGTTACTTGAAACAGCACTCACTGCACAGATTTTCTTTGTAATTCAATGAGCCAGGAGAAGTTAAGGATAGCTAAAATTTGATTCTTTGCAAACTGCATCACATAATCATAAGATCTGTCCATTTAACACTTAGAATCTGTCTCTGCATAGAGGTACATTTAAGATAAGTATAGAACAATACAGGAAAATTTGCTGGTTTGATTTGTATATGAATTGAGTTGTTTGGATGAATGCTTCTCATAGACTTTTACCTTGAAAGGACAGAACTCTGTGTGCCTATTATCTAATTGAAGAAGAGAGGAAAATATGAAGAATTAAGCTCCACACTTTCACTGTGATGCAGATCGAATACCTGCAAGCAACCATGCATAAATCCAAAGAATACAGGATGAAAAAATCCAAACCCAAACCCCAAACAAAAAACAAAGTCACTGTGTGCTTTCTTGCTTTTGATTGTTGAGAAAGCAGAATATTTTCATGAGGGAAGAATCTGTCCAGACAATATCCCCATAAAAGCTTTGGATCAGCACTTTTAGACAAAATACAAGGAAATCAGTCTATGACACAAATGTATTTTGTTATGAATAGTGCAAATCCTTTGCTGTAGCCTCATGAAAAAAAAAATTAGCTTTCTTGTTTCATGTAAAAGCTCTTGCAGACAGATCTTCATCCCTCATCATTGTAAGAGAGTACTATGAAGTAAATACATTCATACTGACATGTGACTATAGTTTTAGCTATGCTCCTTTAACATGCTACAAACCTTACTTTTTCCCCCTGAATCTAGGGGTAATTTCACCAGAAAAGCCATACCATTAAATTCAACAAAAAAAAAAAAAAAAAAAAGAAAAAAAGTTGGAATCAACTTTATCCTATTCCTCATGTAACAGAAACACTGAAATTGTTGATCAGCATCCAGGCTCTTGCCAAGACTATGACTACTAGAGTCAGTTAGAATGTTAGGTGAGGAAGCATCTTATTTACTAGAAGCAATCCAAAAGACAGATTCATCTTTCCAGATCATACACTCAAGCACTTCATTTGTGCTTATACCTTGAAGACCACATTTATAAATACATTTTAATTGAAATATTGAATTTGGAATATCAGTGCAAAATAATTAACCCACAGGCTAGTATAAAACCATGGAAAAGGGTGATAGAAGAATTCAAGGAAAAGATACCTTTTAAGCACACATGCATACAGTATAGAGCGTAATATTTTTTCAGACAGCATCTGTTTAACAAACCCTGTGTGTATTCTAATGCCATTTTAAAGCTTCCTAAAAAAAGTTTTTAGAAAGTCATCCATTTATGAGCTGCTTCGTGTAGAAGCCCATCATTCTCTTGGAGAAAGCAGCAGCACGTTCATAGGATCTTTAATGTGTCAAATAGAGAATACAGAAAAACTGAGTGGTTTTTACAACTGCAGACATCATTATGAAAATGTTAGCTAAAGATTACTTAGAATACTGGGACAAGGGTCAGGAAAGGGTAGCAATTTTAGGTACTTTGATCTGACAAAAGCAACTGCATTGCAATTTCCAATGCAAGGACTCAAGTATTTACATTCATACATACATACTGCACACTAATAAAAAAAATCCTTCTTTAGGAAAAAGCTATTTTGTAGTAGTAGTGAAGAACCTAAGTATTCTGTGGCAGGAAAAGTAGTTCATTAAAATACATAAATATTGGTGGCTTTTAAGTCAGCAACTTAAGAGACTGTTCTATCATCACCTTTTTGAACAACTTCATGTTGTGGGAGATGTATCTGAGGAAGGACAAAAAGTATATACAGCGAAAAAAAGCAGATCAATCACTGAAACCAACTCACCCCATTAATATAGTTTAAAAACATTTTAACATACTTTACACTCTGCTTTTGGAGATGAAAGATAAAAACATATGATATATCTCAAGGAAATTGCTTTGACAAATTGTTCAGTTATCACCTTTTGGGATTCAAAGTGTACATATCACCATGCTCCTGGTTTGTTCACCTCTACTTTTGTCACACCGAAGTTTAGCATGTCTTCCTCATTTTTATATTAAAGGTGCTCCAAAGCACTTCCTACAACACTCAACCCTGCGGCTTGGTGGAGAATCTATTTTGTGCATCTTTTCAAGAACTTCTTTTGGTAGATTTTTATGTGCAATTCTGTATTCACTATCAAAAACCTCTGAAATAGAAAAGCACAGTTGAAGTTATTGAAGAAACCCTGTGTAGAGCACCCACTATGTTCCTATAAAATCCTTTTGATTATTTGTATATAATAACATTAATTATCTTAACTAGGCACTGATTTTTTTTCTCCAAGTTCTCTCAGAGAACCTGAAAAGCTTCTTCACATTGGAGCATCACAACACATCACAGTGGATGCACATTACTTCTACTGCAGTTCAGTTTGCCTGTTCCCAGGGTATTTCCCCTGTCATATCGCATAAGGAAGTCCTTTTGCCTGCATAGTACCAAATAAAAGTCAGGGTAGAGGAGATAAGTAAGAGGTGAGCAGTCAGGTGGCTAGATGACATATGTCTAACTTTAGGTCGGAGAGATGGACAAAACTGAGAACATGTTTTCAGACATAAGGAATTAAAGCGTCAAGCTAACAAATTTTGTTTAAAACAGCTGATCACTAGTTTCAAAGCTAAAATTAACGCCCCATCTGAATTACTTCTCTAGAAAAGCAACACCTTCTTTAAGAGTAACAGCACAGTTCTTTGAATTAAAACACAGCAATTGAAAAGCTACTTAGAAACTCATGGATGGATACATACACTAGTTTTCACATAAAGTATTCATGTATTTTAGAAACAGACACATGCATTTCACAGTATTTTTTAACTTACCAATGTCAATGTTCTCTCTTCCAAGAGACACCAGAGAAAGGAAAAGAATTTCTCTGTAAAAACTCCTAGGAAAAATTTTGAAGGGTAAGTCAATGAAAGTAACAACTATCATAAGTTTACAAAGTCAGTGTTGAAGATGCTAACCTTTTATTATATAGTTTCTGCAACTGTTACTATTTCTTGTGAAGAAAGTGACTGTTAGCTTAAGACTTCCTTGTGCCTGAGTATTTTTCCTTAACACATGAAGATACAGTATTGCCAGATTCCAGCAGATACGTTTTTTATAGAAAATCCCTCTGTCAAACGTGCCATAAAAATTCCAGAAAAACAAGAAATATAGAATTAAGCATGACTTATTTAACTTATTCGTGCCTGAGGGTGAAGTACAGGAAGCAGAATTATTTCAGATCTCCCATATTTTGCTTTTCTTGTTTCTGAATGCCACAATCTACCTCAGAACTGAGTATCACTAAGCAATAGTGTATTAAATTTTTTCCTCATGGAATTCATGAAGATTGTTCTGTAGGCAGATTACTACTATTTTTTTATTTTTCCAGTAACTACAAACCACAGAAACAGAGATGACTTAGCACGATAAACTTTGAATACATCTTATATTTCCTGTTATTTAATTCAGAAGCTTGCTTTTTAACAACGTCCTCTCTGAATTGCAGTGCAGATGGCAAAATGTACAGTAGAAGCGTTATTTACATGTCTCCCTTTATTTGTGGATCATGCTGTACACACTTTCTAAGCCAGTACTCTAGGCTGGTAGAATTCCAATAGTTATAACCAGGTAGTTTGGAGAATATTCCAGACACTGCAACAGGATACTGCACACTTACATTTATCAATTTTCTAGATCTGGAGCAGCACCAAAAAACTGACACAGTCAGTATCTGCGTTTTTCTTATTAATTCATAAAATGTCCATTTTGATCAAGGAATTTATTTATTCATTTGATTTGGATGAGTTATGCATCTAGCCACCGAATGCATCTGTTTGTAATCATGGGCATAAACAAATATACACAGTGTTTGATGAATACAAAATAAAACTGAATATTGTGACACATCCTTACAGAATTCTAATTATTAAGTATATGGTCTGATCTTACTTAACTTTGAGTGGGGAGAAAACAAGAAAAGATTACCCCTTTACCTCTGTCGTTTCACATCTGGCTTAACTTTCTGTAGAAGCAGGTTGATTGGTTTAACAACATTATTGTGTTGAATACTGAGTTTAATGTTCTCCAGCAAAGTGTTTGTTGCCTGCTGATCTTCTGCCAGTGTGGAGGGTCTCTTTTCAGAAGAATCTGGGAAATGCAACCATACAGACTATTAAACATTAAAGATTTTATATTTTTTCACTTTAATAAGAAGGTTTTTCAGAAAGTGAGATAAATATTCAGAAACTCTACTCAATCTACAGAAATCTGTTACAATGGAAATGCTTTGTCTGCTTATGGTCTTTATTCCACCACAGAAGTTACTGGATGCATCAACTACCCATGTGCACACACTTTCAATGTGACAGAGAGACACAAGAGACTGAAGAGTATCCAGCATCAGAGGCTGGCTGAGATGGTTTGCTAGCTCAGATTTACTGCTCTACTTCATTTTCAAAACCTAAGCTCATGAATGTTATTGTTACACAGTGGAAAAGAAGCAGAACAAAAGAAAACACCATCACATTTCTTATCAAAGAAACTTTTCTAATCAAAAAGCACAGACTGAGAAGTCTATGTCAACAATGGTTTTTTTTTTTGCTGATCAGAAGTAATGAAATCCCAAGTTCCCATAAGCTGTCTGCCTGTTTTTAATTCCTTTCAAATCAAGTTATGGTAGACAAAAGCTTTTTTTTGCTCTTACTTTCTCACAGTCAAGTACACAGTCAAGTTGCCATATGTACATACTAATGGGACTTGTTACTTTTCATTCAGTTACAGAAACACAAGATAATGCAGTCTTTTTCATGCCTGCACAGATATAACTAGATAATCCAGTTAGGCATTTAAATCAGGTGAAGATTACTTTGCACCACAACTAGAGCAAATTTTCCTACCCTATTTACAGCCATATGACATATAGAGAATAGATAACATACCTTTTTACACAAGATTAGTAAGATATTTTTCATAATTTGACACTGAGACTATGTTAAGTACCTCAGGGATTGCAGATGCCTTACACATTAAGAAAGCTTTCAAACTTAATGGGCTGTGTACACTTCAGAAAGTACAAAACAAAAGGTTTTTTCCATAGCCTCTCCTCCCTCTGCTTTCTGTGACATTTGTTTTACTTACTGAGATTTCTCCAAGATATATACAGGGGCTCCCCCGGCTCCTGGTGGAGGTTGATATTGTCCCACAGAAGATGGATGTATACTAGCTTGCTATCTTGATCAAGAGACGTCAAAGGAAGCTAAAAAAACACGAAGAAAGGAAAAAAAGTTTTTAAAACATCAGTATACTCTCATTATTTAAAAAATTGCTCTTTCATGAAGGTTTACTTTATTCATCTTGAATCCATCAAACAGGAACAGTTGAGGTCTTCTAGAGACAAATTCACTCAATCAGAGCAAAACCACAAGTACTGCAACATTTAATTGCCTTTTCTGGTTTAGCCTAATGTATGAAGACCATTCGGTTTTCTACAGAAAAATCTTCCATATCTGAAGAAAATTTGAATGAGCACCTATCAAAAAATGTTTTTTGTGCACTAAACATGTTACTTAATTTGTACTACTTATCATGCTACACTGTAGTATTTTCTAACCTGATTAAGATTTGGTATGCATGTCCTTGTGTTGATCTTTCCAACATGCAGGAAAAATTTGCATGAGCCATTAAAATATATGGTACTCAAAACATCAGATCCATAATTATTTTATAAAATTAAGTGCCTTTAGAATCTCTAATATAGCAAGACTTAGCAGGCAAGACAAATTTACCACTAGTGTGTCAATTCAAAGAAGCAATTACAGATATCAAGCTCCATCTTCTGCTTTACCCTGCTAATGCGTTGTATTCAGCCAGTATGCTTTAGATTTCACTAGTGTTGGTCTTCAACCCACCCTTCCCTATATCTTTTCCCCCTTTCCGGTGTTTTGGTTTTTTTTTTTTTTTTGAAAACTGGGGGAGAGAATTTTAAAATTACAGTTCATACAAGTAGGTAGGAAAATACTAATTTTTTGCATGCATGTTAAATTTGCTAATTACATACACAAATCATATAGGTTTCCCTTAAAATGGAAAAAGTAAAATACTCAAAAGATAGCATCTGCTCTATGCTCTTTTGTTCTATATATATAGTACTGAAATGCAGTGGACTTTGAACAGCAAAACCTATTAGTGGAAAAGAACAACAAATATTGACTAATAACTTAAAAGCTGTATATACTGAAGTACGCGACCCACACTATGTGGATTTCAGTGCATTGCTGTTTGTGAGTTTTCAACAGATACATCTTGTTTCCTTCCATGCATCAGCCTTCTCTTCAATGAATCTTGGTCTCTGGCGTTTTAAAAGAGAACAGCTTGACTAGAATTTGAATGCTGTTTTCACCCACCTTACCTCAAGATTCCTTGTGAGAAACAAACCTTTCTGCTTATATTATAAAAGCCAGGAAACCAGATCCAAGCTACTCAGGTATTACTTACCTACATTTTTTGAACCAAACTCTCAAATGTAGCTTAATTCTAATATCTGCAGGTCTAATAGGAAAAAGCTACTTACCTGCACTCCATCATTACAGTGTTCAGATGTTAAAATGAGTCCAGGTAAGTTGCTAGGCAGATCCAACCGTCGGAAATACCAAACTAGGTTCCAGAAAATTATGGGGTGCTGATTGATGAATTTGGATGTATGAATTACTTGCTCTCCCTCATTTTCCAACAGTGACTCAAGCTCCTTATGCAGTACCAAAGGGCTCAAGTAGGGCACAGATACAGGGAGAGGATTAGGTCTTTTTATTAAAGGATCCTAAAAAAAAAAAAAGAAAAACACAAAAGGAAACTGTGGGGTTTTACAGAATCAAAGGATTTTCTTCCAGAAATACTCTTCAGGATTACTTGCCCTGGAAATCCTCCATTGCAGAGTGGAAGAAACATCTGGAAGTACTGAACACACAATAACTTTAATAGCATCAATAGCTGTGATGATTGAGGTATTTATTAACTTTAAATAACAATCACCTAAGCTCTCACTGTTATGTGAAAAAGAGAAAGTGCTAATTTGTTATAGATTGTTCCTGAGTGCAGTTTCAAGCTGTAGGAGCTGGTGGCAATATAGACTGTAGAAATGTAGAAATATAATTACATCAGCTGTGGAACTGAATCATGTATTCACATGTTAAAGACAGCTTCGTGACAATAAAAAAGACCAGAAAGAGAAGAAACACTTTGTTTTGTATGCAATAATAATAATGTAACAGTCTCAATACAGCACCATTTGCACAATGTACTAAAACCCCCCAATTTTAGATTAACTGAACCAAGATTTTTTTTTTTTTTTTATCGTAAGAATGTGAAAATATGCCTGGCCATTTCCATTCCCCAAATGGACAGGAACGATAGGAATAGAACATTATGTATTCTAAGTTCATTGCATTCAGTTTTTTGCTGTCAACAGAATGTGCAGCTCCTAGACTTACCACAACTTCCTGCAGGCTGTTTGGAAGACTAACTGTTGAAATTCCATGAGACGGTCTCTGGGAAAGATCAATATTTTGCAGTGGACCTCCAACACTGTGGCTCCGAGTCAAGGACACTGTCCTTTTTGGTGGATTACTGGAAGATGTCCTCAGGGTTCTGAGATCTTTACCCTGTTCTTCGGCCACATCACTGTTTGGATTTTAAAAAAGAATATGCTAACATGAAACTGTTCATCATTCCTATTGCAACAGGAAAGAAGAGGAGAAAGGCTGCCAAGTAAGTATTACAAGCCAAGTTTCTCTATTAATAAGGAATCGTATTTGACTAGTGAGCTCCACAGTATACAGAACAGTGTAACAATCCTTCCAGAAAAGCAGCTATGTAGAACCTAAGACATGAATCTGAAAGCATCACAGTTTTGTACAGGTACCATTGCTCTGGTTGAGCTTTACCTTGCTTATTAAAACAGCAATGCAGTTTGTCAACACACAGAGACGATTTTGTTCTGATTATGTTCATTTTTACTTCCTCATTCCCTTTACGTTTACTTTCTCCAAATGTCATAAGCAGAGCAACTGTCATATGACTTAGTACGTATTGCAACATAATGTTAACAAATTCCAGCAAAAAGGTCACAATTCATTAGCAGCCCTATTCCAGTTCTTCCCTCTTCCAACATGAAACTTCCTTAATGCTTCCTCCCTCACAATGTTTCAAAAGTAGTAGTATTATTTTCTGAGTTCCAGTTTTATACCAGTATTATTTGTCATAGAATGTATGCTCTGTACAAGTGTCAAGGGTCTAAGACTTTTCTCTCAAAATACTGTCTCAGCAAATTGACTTATTTTTCCCTATAATACACTGTCCTTCTTGTTAAATTCTAAACACAAGGAAAGGAGAAGTAATGCTTACATTTATGTCTCTAAATGGTGTGTTCTAACAATACCTATTCTACCTATTAATTATTAGCAGATGAACCTGAAGCTTTATTTTTAGAGTTGTATCTCTAATACTCACTCATTTAGTGGAACCAGTTACTTCAAATTTATAAAAGCATGCAAAAAGAATAAGAGAAAACAGATGAACATCTTTACCATACTTGGTACATTAGTTGATCTTCACTTAAATGGAGAGAAGAAACACTGTAAGTGTTGATACATTTCTGACAGAACTAAAGCTTTGTTTTACCTACCTCTGCTCAGCTGCAGAGCTAGTTTCTTCAGCTATGGTGTGGCTGGACTGTGGGTCATCTGAAAAACTGATCAAGTCAGCAACAGCAGGACTGGACAACAGCTTCTGCTCCAGGGGGTCCATGGTTAACGGAAGGGTACTGCTCTGTAAACTATCTCCTGAAGTACTTTGCTTCAGGAAAAAGCTGAGTTACAACAGGAATGGGAGGGGAGAGAAATATAAAGAATAAGATTTAAGAATAAAGTCATTAAAAAAGTTATAAATCTCTACCTTTACTTTCAAAAAGTAATAAAAATAAGGAAACACAACATTAAGGGCTTGACCACTGTAACTTACATAGGCAGAGTAAACAAACACAAAGTAAACAAACACAGAGATTTGATTGCCAAAAGAAGTCATCCTATGCTGTAAGCCGTTAGTGACCTTCATTTATCATGGTTCCCCATTAACAATATATCGACACCTGACACATCACTGAAAATTGCTGTTACTGTAAAGTGCCATTACTGACTAGGAGACTATACACCATAGGTACAAGACAGCAGGAAGGTGTCATGCTTTGCTAAGCTTAAGTATACACTCTACAGATGATTGGTTTCAGCATTAGAGTACACTAATGAAAGCTCAGTTTCATAACAATAACCACTACAGTGAGAATCCATTTTAAATTACCTTAAAGTAAGTTCAAGTCTTCACAATGCAGTTAAAAAAGGTAAAAATAGTAAGCAGAGAAGCTTAAACTAGAGAACTAATTGAGAAACAATAAGCTGCAGCATCTGTAACTAAAAGCTGCTAGTAAATGTAATTTGGGTTCAATTCTTTGCTGACAGACTTAAAAACTACTTTATATGCTTTTAAAGTTCACGATCCATTTGCTTTATTTTACAAGTTAAACAAAACCAGACTTATACCTTCTGTACAGTTATGCTTAGAAAGAAAATACAAAAAGTGGTAAAAGACAACTGGTTCTTTGCCTTTTGGCTATTTTACAATGAAATGCAATAGGGTACATGACTTACAACTTCCTTCAGTACAATCATGGCCATCAAACAGGCTGCCATTCTTGCAACCATCTAGACAAAAATACTGGAAAAGATAACTAAGATCCTTTTGGAAAAAAATATAACCTTGTACAAGTGCAAAGGCAGGAAAAGAGTATGCGTAAAACCCACTAACCTTGCAGAGCCACGTAGGTCTTTAAATTCAATATTAAGTAAAGGTAAGAAGATACTTTTACAGAAAGGACAGGTAGTGTTCAAGTTTGAATCATCAGCTGTCCATCCAGCCATGATTTCTTCATCATAAACCAAAGCACCACAAGCTCTACATTGAGAGCAGCTAGACATCAATACCTAAAACAGCAAAGAATTAATATTATCAGTCTTGTTTCAGGGTTTTTTAATAATTGGCTTTATAAGCTTAGTGTCCACAGGAGTTTAACAGGTATCAGAATGCCAGCTGGGAGACACGAGTTTATTACTGCTATTGACCATACTTGAGTTACGTTATCGGCATAAGTTCTACCTATGAAATGCAAATACTAATAATTTATTTTTATTTGTTATCTTCAGACCTGGAAGAAACATTACCCTGAAATGCTACAAATTTAGCATTTGCAAATGTTCACTCCCATGAAGCCTCCAGTGCATATGAATTGCTTTGAATTGTATAAGTAAATTAATGTCTGCTTCTACAAAAAGAAAACAAACAAAAAACCCACAAACAAACTAATCAAACACAAAAGAAACATCTATAGTGATGCAGTAGACCTTACCTCCATTGCATAGTTCTGGAAAATACTGGATAGGCTAGTATTATGTGAAGAGCTTTGCTCTGACTTCTCAGAATCTTGTACTTTCATACTTCTTGGCAATGAAACTTCACCTGCACAGAAAGAGCCATTTGGGTCTTGTATTCAAGGAAAGAGTAATTCACCTATTCCCAAAGAAAATAATTTCTGTTCGACCAAGACAGAAAACTGTATGAGAAGATCTTCAAAGATATGTGCAGCTTGGTAGCTTCACTGACATTATAACTACAATATCAATAAATACTGTTTTTTGTGTTTAACATTTAGAAGTTATTTTTGTCTAACATAATATAACACACACTGGCAAAAGGAAAGAATGAAGAAAGAACGGAGAATGGCTAACAGCAGTAAGATTGCTCAATGCATATCCTTTTAAAAGTTGTTCATCATTTCTTGAATGATACATCCATACGTAAATAACAAAGAAAAGAATTGCACAAGGGAACACACAGGATACCAAATATGCCATTACTGTGCTTAAGGTATCTCTGGTTTACATTGCAGTAAAACAAATGATCTTTCTTTGGTAAGGCTGGGTTTTAGGGTTATGAGCTTTGCCCAGGAGGGAAAAAGGAGTTGGAATATATTTACCAGAAGGAAATGGTTTGAATCAGTTTTAGAAAGCAAAACTACCAGCATTACTTCCTCTGACAATCCCAAACTTTCCTATTAAAAAAAATCACCACCAGACTCCTCTAAAGAAGGCTCCTCTGTTTCTTCAGCTAAAGTTCATGTTTGTGAACAAATTTTACATATTCTGTTGACAGGTGCCACTCTTCATAGTTAGTTCTTATAACTCTCCTAACTAACTGGAACTAGAAGATAATCAGGTCAGGATCTTGCTAGGTAAGGCGAGCTTATCTCCACAAAATAGTTCTTCCTCTCTTTATGCACATGTCTTTATGATATTCACATCATTAAAGTATAGCAAAGAAAGGCAAACCAAACCTAGAGATCATTCATCTTTTTTTCAAAATAAGAACCAAATCTGAACTGGAAATTATTAGATTTACTTCATGCAGTTTTAGAACTTCTGGGAGGTAGGGAAGGGCAATTTAGCAATAGCCATATATATTAATCTATTTACCTTCACAACTTCGAATCAAGTATGCATCCATTACCTCCCATTCTACAGTAAAACTTAAGAATTTTTTGTGTGCGTTGCTTTGGGTTTTTTGGCCCTTGGGGTTGTGGAGTTGGTTTTGTTTATTTTTTTATTTCCACCTCCCACCACTGAAGGATCTGCCTCTATTAGTTATGCAACTATTTGCAGTTCTGCAGTTCTTGGACACTGCTCTGCTTTCTGTATTAGTATTTCAAGAACTTTCAGGATATTTGACTTTCCATGACTGAGCACATGGTCCTGCCTATAATTAGCTAGCAATCTTCCTATCACACATGAAGTATTTTTACAGTTAAATCACTATGGTTTTTATCAACTTTCTAAACATTCAATGAAGAAAAGCATTAGCTATTTGCTATCACAAGACAGAAGTTCAGAATGGAGGTACAAATTTGCTTGTACTTCAGGGTTTTAAATAATTTCAAATTACCATGGCTTCCATTGTTATGAATCATTTCACACATGTCGGTTTTCCCTATTTGTTACATTATAAACAAGTTATGACAAAATATGACAAAAAAATCCCCGATGTCACCTGCACTGTAATGCTGTCTTCCTACATCTCCACTGCTACTGCTACTGCCAAGACTAGTAGTGCTTTGTGCAAGCTCGTTTGTAATGAGCCCTGGGATGCCAGTTCTTGATGTCAGATTATCTCCCAAAATATTATCTTCAAAACCAGCAGGGAAGTTAAAGTCTGGTCGATTGTTTTCTTCCTTTAATACAAAAAGAAGAAAAACAGTATTCCAGGTCTATTATTTGACTTCCATTTTTACCCTAATAAATAAAGAATTAAAGTAACAGATTAATATGAAAACTCCGTGTAAAAAAATTATTAGATTTAAAATAAATCTATGCAACCCCAGAAGAGATATTGTACAAACCACAAGGATATTGGAAAAATGGAAGTCTTCATTAATGAAAATACTTGGCTGAAGATCAAACTGAGTGACAAAGCAACTGAAATATAACTGTCTTTATTACAAGAGAAACAGACAAAATGATGCAAAATTTTGATTTGGCAAACATTACTCAAAATTAAGAAATTATCAGAAGAAAAATTCAGAAAGTGAAATTTTCATAATTGAAAACAGGAATGAAACGTATCAGCTGAAATGATGCAGCAATAACACAGTCACTAAGCCATAAGATGCAATGACTTACGAAAATTAGGATATTAAAAATGAAAATTTGCAGAAATAAGATAATTAAAAGATTTTTGATGGAAATCAAATCATGTTGAGGAGAGATTACGATGTGCCATTAAACAAAATTCTACAGAACAGTTAAGTATAATAGAAAGGCACACAGCAAAACCGACGTCACAGAAAAAAAAAATTGGAAAGAAAGGTAATGAGTGAGTTTTCACTGTCACAGTCAAAATCAGGTTAAAAAAATACTAGTAAGAAATATATAATTTTTTTATTTAATAGAAGACACCTTATTAGTAATATAAGTTCACTTTTCTTCACATAGAAATAAAGCCAGAGAACTATCTTTCCATTTCACATGTTTTATAAAGTTTGGGGAATGGAGGGAGAATTCGAAAAAGGAAACAAGAATCTATCTTAACAGCCTCATGAGACAAAAGATCCTTAAAGTCAAATCCGGTGAAAGGGATAAATGGATCAAGACCAGGCTTTAAGAAAAAAAAAAAAAAAAAAAAAAAAGAAAAGCAGCCAAACTTAAGTTTGAAGCCACAATAGCGAGATATATATATGTAAAGAAGGAAGTTACAATATTCATTCCTCCATCTCATCTTTCATTTTTGTCATTATACTCTGAACTGCTTTACTCTGAAAAAGACTGTTAATCAATTGTGCTTACACATGGACCATAACATTTACTTCTAAAATTTCTGATGAGTGAATATAACTAGATCTTAGGCTGTCCTTTTATACCTTCAACTTTAAATCACCAACCTGACTTCTTAGGTTTGATTTTTCATAACCTTTCTTTTTTTTTTTTAAATAAGACAGGTAGTATGGTATCGTTCAAAATGACATAATTTTGTTCTTTGTAAGGCTTCTTGGTGCAGTTTCTTTAAACATAGACAAATAAATAAACAGGCAAGGGAGAATGTTGAGGAAAAAAAGGTTAAGTTTACTGCATCAAGCCTATTTAATTTGATTCTGTCTGAAAAGTGTTTTTTAATGACAGAGAAAAACTCCACTACACTGTAAGTGCTATTTATATTAGCTAATAAAAGTCAATGCTTGATAAAACCATCTCATGAAGCAATCTTTTGGACACAGAAGTTACGACTCTAGCTTCGTCTACCCAAATTTTTCATATTGGAAAACACTTGCCTCATCATCTGAGTAACTATATGCTGAAGTTACAGCTCCCCACATCTTACTGGCTACATTGGCAGCCTGCTTCATGCCTGATTTCAGGACATCCATTTTTGGTCCAGACAGTATATTGTCCAGCTTCAGATTGGATAAAGTTGTTACAACAGATCCTAACGAGCCATGTGGAGAAGAACGACCCAATCCTGTCAAAGATGAAGACCGCTCCTTTTGAACTTGCAGATGGGTTTGTTGCTTTGGTCGTACAGTGAATGTTTTTGATCTGGAGACAGAAGAACTTCTCTGACTTTCGTAAGACTTTGGGAATGGCAGGATGGGATCCAAAGGCAGGCTTGACCTTCTTTCTTGGGAGTGACCTGGTGTATCGGAGGCTTCTGCTTCCCTATCCGGCTTGTGCAGTTCCATGCTGGGAAACTTATTACCCAAGGGGTTCTTCAGATTCATATAACTTTCTATTTCATCTGCCAAATTACGTGCTGCAACTGGTGACATCAACTTTTCCTCAGGTTCCAGATGCCTTGGTTCTGTGCTGTCAGTAGCCAGTAAAGATAAAGGGTCCAAGCCTACTTCAACATCTTCCCTTTCAATAGGCTTAAGTACTCCATATAAGCTATTCCTTTTAGTACTTGCATCTTGGGATTCTGGTTTCTCATTCTTGGACTCAACTGACTGTTCTAGGTTTAGGGCTTCCACTGTGGTCAAATTTTCATCTCTTCCATTCTCAAGATGCTCATGCCCTTCCCCAGGTTCTTCCAGCACTGGTGAAGACCTATGCTCCAATTCCCAGTCACTCTCAGTTGCACAATTCCACATGCCACTTATGCCAGAAACCTCCTGGTCAATGATACTTTCAAAGTTGTGGGATTTACTCATGTGAGAGGGTGAAGTTTTGGCTCCAGATAAAGCTGCTGTTAGGATCTTGGCATCTGCTCCCATCATTATTGCCAGTTCTTTAGAATGCAAATCCAAGCTGCCTTTTTTCATGAGCATTCCTGCTCTGCTTTCACTGCTGAAACTGCAGCTTCTCTCTGAAAACAGTTTCTGCCTCCTCTGTCTTTTTTCACTTGTTTTCTTAGAAGAAACATCACCAAAGACTGTATCTTCAGCTGAATCCTGAGTTATGACCAGTGGACTAGAACCAGTTTCTAAAAGAGAAAAGAAATTAATATGGATCCGTAGCCACAGAAAATGTTTATTTCCTAAAATCATGAGAAATCTCTGTATTTCCTTACTGGGGAGAAGACTTGGAGCTTCACAATCTCAAGTTATATATTACTAAGTTACACTAGCATTAACAAGTTATTTTACTGGCTGCAAAGGCATCCTGCAATCAAAAGTCATTTATGTTTTGACTACTTGAAGTCAAAGCCTTTTATGGCTTCTACCTCCTTTCCCTGTGCCAATACATGGCACAGACTATGTACTACATCCATTAACCAAGGAAAAGTACAATTATAAGTAAAGATTGCTCTGGGGGTTTTGGGGGGTTTTTTTGTTCAGTTCTGTTTGTTAGTTTGGGGTTGGTTTTGTTTTGCTGTGGGGTTTTGTTTTAGTTTGCTTTGGTTTTTGTTTTGTTTTGGGTTTTTTTTTGTTTTGTTTTGTTTTTTTTTTTTCTTTGATTTTTTTTTTGGATTTTTTTTTTTATTTTT
>JBAFWW010029291.1:1430-24884 GCA_036873685.1 Agapornis canus
TTTATATTTATATTTATATTTATATTTATATTTATATTTATATTTATATTTATATCACTGTCATGCTAAATGTTCCTTACATAATCAAGATGAGTTGTTCTAATGAAATGTACAGCTAAACAGCCCCTACCCTTAAATTTTGCCATCTAAAATACTAGAAAACAGAATTTCTCACTAACACTTTCCATTCTTTCATCACAGCTCCAAAGGCCTAACATAAAACATGTTCCCAAAACAAACAACACAAGTACTAACATAACTTTGGCAAACAAGAGCTGGAAAGAAAACTGTTTTCCTTTATTTTGCTGCATACACTAATAGTGTTTAGGAATGGACAATTAGTGTTTGCATTTCTTCAAAGTAGATGCACTGGGGTCTCTCTTTTCATGCAATGGTCTGAAAATCACCTCATACAGAGCTAAAAAATAGAAGACATTATTCACATTCTTCCCAGGTTGAGAAATGTTTAGGATTATTTTTTTCCAAAACATCTAAATGTCTTGCCAGTTTTCATTTGCCAGAAGCATCTAGTATCTTCCTTCATGCTGACATTAAATTATACACAGCAAATACAAGGATAAACTGTACCAATTACCAAATTGTCCCAAAAAGGTGGACATTTTGTTCTAAACTTGCCCACTTTGACATATTCATATGTACAGGCTTATTTACAGTCTGGATTTCTTCCCCTTCTCCCTCTGTGCCTTTTTCTTAGTGACTTAAAATGTTTGCCTAGTACATATGATAATCATTTCAAACCTTTATTTAATTAGCAATTGCATGCAAACCAGAAAAATGTTAAAACTATCACACATTTGATACTCTGCTGATTCCAGGAGAAATTTTGATGTTTATTATTTACTAGCTAGCAGGTGTTGTGCACCTAATAAAACCCCTGCATCCTATCCTGGACATGGTGCTTCCATGTCTGAATGGGTCAAAATTTGCATTTAGTTTCTTAAAGCAGGAAGCACTGCTCGTGTACTGATGGGACAACAAAAAGTGAATACTTGTGTGATTTATGAGTTTATTCCCTGTTTCAGTGGGGTAGCTTCAGGGACATCCTGAATAGTATCAGAATCAAAAAGAAACAGGGGAGACTCTGCCCAGAGGGAGTGGTTTATGCTCACATACTACAGAGCACTATGACTACTACTGCTGCTAGTGTTGGGGGGATCCAATACTTTTCCCCTCTACAAACAGCTCTCAGTGAGAGAGTAGAAGTGTAGCCAGCAAGCTCTTGTATTATTCAGATTCCCCAGATCTCCTGATATGCCTCAATTCATGTTTACATTAAAGGAACATACAGAAAGTCACTTACATTCCCAACTCGGAAAAGGACTGGCAGTTCCTATTACAGAATTTTCTGATTTTAAAGTGCTTGCAAACCCACTGTTTAAAATGGAACTAACAAGGGATGAGAATTTGTCCCCTCATTTAAAACCCAAATTACTGCATTTTTATTTCAATGGAATGGAATAGAAAAATACCTCTTTTCCCCGCTGGTTTCAGTAGATGTCTTTGCCTATCTTTTCTCCTTCCAGCAGACTTTTGTGCACTAATAATTGCTGAAACTAGGACTCCAAACTGTCCACATATAAAGCTAAAAACCACAATATTCTATTCTGATCTTATGAATGGCTTGTGCTGTTTATTGTCCTCACTGAAGAGCATTATGTTTTAAAATGCCAGATATATGAAACAATTTGGAGTGTATTGTTTTCTTAAGAACAGTTTTAAGCACATGAAAGAAAATATGAAAGAAACATGCAGGATGGAAAATTGCATTACATTTTTTTTACACTATAATATATAAGATTATCAGAGATAGCAGTAAGCCACAAAGGTTGGGTCTGGACTTTTCCTTCCTATTTTTATCAGAAATCTGTTAACATCACATATACCATGTTTACTACAGGTAAAGTAGACAGACATAATTGCTGGAAATATTTTGCAGGCAAAACTTACATATACTATAGGGTGGAAATGATGTCAAATATTCTATTCAAACGATGTTCATGTTCTATTGCAAGCGGGTGGCTGGGGGGAAATAAAATCTCAGATGGCTGTCTGGATACCCAGAATTCACCTTTGTACTGGGCCATTCTGCTTCTGCCTGCTGGGGAGGGTTTGCTGGTATGGAAGGTCTCCTGCCTGAAATTTAATCCTTAAGATAGCCTCAGCAGAATAATCCTTCTTTCTTATACAGCTGAGGATACCATGTTAGGTCTGTTTGATACTTTCATAGGCTCATTGTAGTTTTAATGGGGGCCTAAACCAAGTGAATTAGCTGTAATCTGGTACAAGTGTGAAAAGTCTTACTGCTTAGTGAAATTGTAGGGAGTTTCACTTTTCAGTAGCTGGCAGCCTTGCAAGCTGTCTAAGCAACTTCTGTATCTCCATAGGTTCTCACTATATTTTAAAAGGGTGTTGACTTATCAAACATGTTGGCTGCTTGCCTGAATAAATAATGAACCATGCTACCACAATTTTTTGACACTGAGTTGGAAATTTCAATTTAGCTCAAGACCTCAACTGATTACTTCGTATGGTCCGACACATATAAGTAAGTTGAATTTTCCCATCAGTAACGTAAAAAGCATTCACCCACTTACTTGCTGCTCAGGCAGCGTCTCAGTGAATATGAAGCTCCTCCTCCACAAGTGCGCGAACATTCGCTCCATGAGCCCCAGGCATCCCACATTGAGTCTCGGTCTTCCTCTGAACGAGCTGTTCTGGAGCTCTGAGGAAAGGAAGAAATTCAAAAATCAGGAAAATTCACTTAAAGGACAAAAAAATACTGTTGCTAGTTTAACCTTTCTTTTTACTGGATATGATCTTTTTCATGGAAAGCACCAAATAGATCTGTTATTCTCTGACATTCCTACCAACTGGCAGCCAGTTCTTGTAGTAGGGGTTGCTATATGAATTTACTTTCATCCTTTGAGTATCATATTCTGTCTCAGTTTGAGACTGACAATGACTATTACAAAAGAGTACTTTCGACAATAGTGAGGCATGGGATTTTTCATGATTAAAAGGAAGAGGTGCCGTACTCTAAACATTAGAAATTGCATTTTGAAGTTTTGTTGCTGTGTTAGGAACTGTGAAGGGGCTTTCCAAGATGCTCTTGAAGAAAAACAGAATCACAACATGGTGAACCAGCATGATACAAAGGCATTCAACATAGCGACTTTCATGCACTCACCACAAGGCACTGAAACTACCATTATTTATCTGTCCAAAGATCTCCTATAAAATTTTCTGGACAAAGATTTCCTAATTGTTTTATCACTACTATTTGCTAGGGATAAATCAGTGTATTTTATTAAAAAAGAAAATGCACACTACCTGAACAGCTGGAGTTCTCCAATGTGAGTCACAGACATAGGCAGTGCTATTCTTAATGCTAGTGTTTGGGTGCACAGAACTTTTAGAATTTAAGTTAAAGAACTATAAAGAAGCATCAAACTTTGTAAGGAAGCAGCAGCTCCTCTAAGATTAGCTTATAAATGTACAGCAGTACCTGCCTCAAACAATGCTCAAACATGCCTGTATCCAGCATTTTCACACATACAAACACACATCAGAAACATACATCTATAAGGTCACAAATGATTTAACCATTTACATAGATATTGTCTCTTGCAGACAATATGATTTTGCTCTAAGAAACTGAATAACATACAGAAGCATGCAAAGGTGCATGGAAAATGCCTGTGTCTGATGGAGATAAGGCTGTGTTCTCCTTCACCCTTGGTTTGCGCTGTGGGCCAACACCTGGTAAATAGCATTTCTAACTGTATTTGGAATAAATGAGAAGACACGACAACTGTGTGAGGGAGACTTTCATGGTGCACCTTCAATAGAGAAACATCAGCAGGCATTATTATTAGCTAGTATTAAAGGAATCAACTTTAGCTTTCAATACTATTTGAGATACAGAGGTAGCTTAACTGAAACAACTTTCTCTTCAGTGAACCTGTCTGAAAGTTTTGTCATGAAATCTGAAACTTGGTCAGATATACCAGACTTGAATATTGTTATTCACAAGCAAAACCAGAAAATTTTAACAGTGGTTTAGGGCTGTAAAGAGTTTAAATATTTGTCTAAGGGAGATACTGAATTTGTCACACACGATCCTGAACAGCCTGTGCCTGTACAGTGAAGGACTAAGTCTGGTACATTAAGATAAGAAGTGTGTGGTAATTGGGATTTATCAAGGTAAAAGGTTAACTATTCAGGATACTTTAAGAAATCAGGATGTATTATTATATATGATAATCATTAATAATGAGAATATGGAAACCAATTATTCATATAAAATTCTGCAAGGTGGTTGCAGGTCACCTACTAGTGTAATCGATGATACTGAATAAAGAGCTAGCCATAAGACTAGCTGAAGTAAAAGCTCCTGTCTGTTACTAGCTGTCTCTCTACTCAGCTCAGTTAGAAGGCCAAAGTCTTGCACTGAACTCCGTTCTCTTGAAAACAGAAAGCCCGTAATCTCAGTGTTATATACATTTGCACCTTGGTCCCTAGTTTCACGTATCTGAAGAATTAAAACATTGCCAGTGCTGTTCCCAAGGTCACATGGGAGTCTTCCTGCCCTGAAGTAAGTCATTAGCTCATGGATCAGTATTTACGTTACTCAGGTTGACAGAGTAATTATGTCATTATATTCCTTCCAAAAGCCTGACACTACTCTGAGATAACACTGGTACAAGAATTAGTGATAACTAAATGAAAGCTGGTCATGTTAAATCTGCTTAAGTCATCTCAGACTGTGCAAAATTGGCAAATTTCTATAGAGATACTGTTTAAAGGAAAAAAAATAAAATTAAGATTTGCAGGACACCTGTCTGGCCATTTTGTCTTTCCCTCTCTTCCCATTACTGCTTTCATCAAAGTACAGTACAAAACTGATCTTGAAAAATGAGTCAGCCTCTTTGGCAGGATACGTTAAAAAAGAAAGGATTTTCCACTTGGCAAACACACCAAATATGGTTATTTCTTTTGAAAGGAAATACTCAGTGAGTGGCAAGGGTCAGGTGCAGGACCAGCAGCACAACAGACTGGTCACCCAGACATATCTCCCCACCATTGCATAGTGGTCCCATGCTGCATTGCTCATGCTCCTGCTCATGGACCCTTCAATGGTACAAGTAATTTTTTTTTTTTAAACCAGAGTATTTTAAAAGGCAAATACACAAATGACATGTAAGTGGAGTTGAGTTCATTTGACCTTCTGACACAAAGAAGGTCAACCAGTTTGAAAGACCTTTAGGATCTCATTCAAAGCATGCTGGGGTCAAATGTGAACTCCATTAAATTAAAGGGGTTCAGCAGCAGAGCATTAAAAGAGCATCCAACACAATTGGTAAAGATTTTTTTTTATTATTATTAATTAAATAAATCCTGTGAATGAGAAGGGAACTGAATGAAGCATGCAGAAGGCAAGCTTTCTTCAAAGAGGTCTCCTAAAGCACTTCATGCTGTCCTATCTTAGCACTTTTGCCAAATGGAGGTTGCCAGTTACGCTACATAAAATGATTGTTCTATGGTGTGGCTAACCTCCATTTTCATTTTGCTTCATGGTACACAGTTTGCAGTAGCATTTTAAATACATCTAGGACTTCATTCTGCAGAACAGCTTTTGGAAAATAATTTAGATGGGTTAACTGAATTTGGTTTTTTGTTGCTGTAATGTTTAGTATGATATAATTTTGGTTTATTTAATTTTATTGAAATTAATTTAGACTGTGAAAAATGATACTGGATTTGTCTAATAAGTGTATAACAATTATTTGACACTCTCAGTTTATCCTACCTTTATTAAGTGCAAAAGAATTTCACTTCAGTGCAATAATTGCAAGGGTAAAAGTAAAAATTCAAATAACATAAGTGAACAAATCCTGACCATGGCCAGATGTGATCCATCCTTCTAGGATACAATCTCATTAACATTAATGTGTCAGATAAGAGGAACAACACACCAATTTACTGAGGTTACTTCATCTGACTGCTTTCTGAAGGGTATCTTTTATAAAATAAAAATGTGTGTTTGCTCTTTTAGTCTTCTAAAAAGAAAATGTGTGTCTGTACTTTTAGTTTACATGGAAACAAATACCTTCAAACTGCAAATGGGTGCTTGCCTGGATCACTCACCACTGGTTGGAAGCCCAAAGACATAATTAAAAAAGGTTGCAAGGTAAAGTCATGTGAACCAAGTACTCTTACCTCATCTCAAATTATAAGGATCAGCAAAGCCAGACAGTCTTAGGGTCCAATTTTTTCTGAAATAAATTGTACTCCCACCCAGAGGAGAGCCATGTGCCTGTTATTTGTATTCCAAGATTTGTTATAAGACCTATATATTCCCAGAAAGCATGTGATCTCAAGCTGGAACAGGCTCCAAGTTTTCTTTTAACAAGTGGAATAAACATAATTCATTTCAACTCCATCCATGTTTAATGTTAAAGAAAATAGAGCGGTTTTCCCTCCTGTAAACTACACAGTTAAGACTGAGTTTGAAATTCTAGCAATGCCTGAAAAATCATTTTAAATCTGAAGATTGTTTATTGCAGCTTCTACTAGCTAAGAAGTCATTGTCTGGAACAGATTTTTCTGAAGTATCTTATATCACTAATTAATAATTTCTACCCACTAAGACACATCTAACCTGAGAGTGATCCTTCGGCTACCAAGCAACACAGCAGCTCTGGAAGAAATGAATTTAAGGACTCTCAAAAGATTTCTCTGATGAGAAAGAGAAAGGACACCTTCTGCTTTTGGACAAGAAACCAAAACAGGATCATGTGTACAAAATGAAATCACTGTCAGTGATTAGGGCATTCAGGTTAATATACTTGCAAAAGGGAAAAAAGAAAAAAAGGCTTTAAACTGTGAACTGAATGGAGGATTTTTTATAAATTAAAATAATCTGACATAAACATGTAAGACTAAAAGAGAATGGTATCCAATTTTATACTAAAAAAAAAAATAAATCCTGCATCAGTGTCTAACAGTGATTTAGGAATTTATTAAAGTGTTGTCAGGCATTCATGTTATATTCAGACTAGGAGATGAACAACAGGTCTTTTGTACCCTCACCATTAACACACAGGACACAGAAATAATTCAAACTGTCTGGGAGAGTATGTAAAAAACATAACTGCCACACCTGCTAAAATCACAACAGGTGCCTGGCCATTCAGGAGCTGAATTCCTCATGAAAGAGCCATGTTTATTCTAAGAGCTTGTGTGTACACATGTGGCTGCACAGAGGGAGGAACATGAAAAGTAGCAAGACCTATGTTCGTGTCCTGGGAGTTATAAAAGGAGTTCAGCCTTAAGAAAACCAATCTTGGATGTGTACTGGAATTGAATTTAAAATTTTGTTTGGAATTGTGCTATCCCTACAGAATCCAACCATTTGACACTGTCACACAGTGACATATATGTAATGTATATAATGTAGTTCATATTGTTTAATTGCTCCTCATTTTTTGAGGGTTCCTGTCTTCCTCCCCATTCAGCAAAATATTGCTGAAGTAATGTTTTTTCAAGCATGAAGTATGTTCCCTAGGTTAAACAGCAATACTGATAGTGGAAAATGCAGCTAACCCCTTGTTGGACTACAGAATTGATACAGACTTTAAGCTGCAGCTATTTCCCAGATAATATGCAATGTTGGGTTTGTTTAAGAAATTTAAATCATCTGGTTCTTATCATAGTCCCACTGTATGATGAACTGTCAGTGACAATATGCAAAGCTCCTCTGAGGCCATTGCCTAAACTTGTCTTCTGCTACTGTAAAAATTATATTAGAGACAGAAAAACAGGATTTTTCCCTGTTATTTGGCCTTTCTGCTCTTCCTTTTCAAACACATCCAAATGCATCCCTATATTAATTCTTGCCAATCCATATGTTCTCCTTCTTTGAGTAATCCCTGATCATCCTTTGATATTAGTTTGTCACTGACAACAAATATAGACTTCACACAGTACTGAAATGTTGTCTGTAACAAACCAGAAGAAACTGCTCTCAGCACTTATGTAGTAGGTGTGTAACACCAGGAGACAAGGCCAGAGACCTCATCTCTTTTTAAGAAACATTTATTTCAAAACTTCAACCAGTGTAAATATATGGTTTATAAGATTTCATTTGCACAATATTGTGTATCATTGTTGCATTTCATCCAAGCTAGCAGCTGGATTACAGCTCATATGGGAAATTGCCTGGAAATCGCTGGCTTTTGAAGAAAGGCAAGGCAGAACAAAATCACAGCCAGTTGAATTACTATTGGTAATTACTGTCAAACAAAATGTTAACATGCAAGAAATTCCTGACTAGCTGTTGAAAATTTTCAGAGTGAATATCTTGGAAACACCATAAGTAAAATATTCTGACACGTCCTGTTTGCAGTGGACAAGAAACGTGTTTAATGCATCTAGACAGAGTTGTACATTGTTTTAACCAGTACTGTATGACCAAGCACATCCACTTTTTCAAAATAACTGTACCATACTGAAGAAAGGGCTTGTTAAAATAAGCCTTATCCTTGTGAGGGGCATACTTTCCTGGAAGCATTGGGATTCCCATGACAATAGTGGTCCTCCACTCCAAACAGATACCTGTCTATTTCTTGCACCTCCTGAACGCAGAGGTCCATGACCAGCCTTAGCAACATAACCAAGGACTTAACATGAATGAACACCAACCTATTTTCTTTTACCACGGGGGCTGCTTCAAAGCCAGGATGGATGAACACTGTTTAGCCACTGTGGTAGATAACTTGCCTTCCCATCATCATCACTGTAAAGACGAAAGAAGATTTCAGCCTCCAGACCTGCCACCCTCCAGAAGGACCACTCAAACTGGAAAAATCCAGCTACCTGGCATTCTTAACAAAGTAATGGGAGTTCTGCTCTCACAGAAGTTAAAAGAAGATGAAGAAAGAAAATGCCCCTGTGCCCAAGCTGCCAAAACTGTTTATTGCACAAGATGCTTAGCAACCACAAGTGCAATTACTAATTAACTGCATGCTATTCCATGCGGCCAATTCAAAAAGATGCCTACAGAACTGTTCAAACTGCAACCAGAACACTGGTTTCTCTGGCAAACAACCTGGAAAGAAAAGTGGCTGCAATGAGCGCTAGATGTTTTGAAGTAGAAGTAGCTATACCTTGTACAATGGCTTCCCTGTTCCCTGGGGGCAGCAGCTCCCTCCTACAGGGTGTGGGGGCTGTGAGCTGAACTGTGGCAGCCCACTGGCCACCTTCCACAGTCTTGGAAATGAACTGAGGAATTTTTGCCTCGTTTGCACTTGCAAGACCAAGCAAAAGGCCTTTGAGGGAATAAAGAGAGTATTTCCTATGGAAAACCCCTGGCACCGGAACCCTTGATCTGAGTGACTCCATGCCCCAAGGAAGGCGCTGGCACAGCAGCACACACATGTGAGTGTATATACTGTACTTTAGGTAATTACTGTGTGCTTAGACTTTGCTAGTGCAGATAAATGTGCCAGGATTAAATTTTTCTTCTTTTTATTTTTTTTTTTTTTTTTTTTTTTTTTTTTCCTTTTTCAGCCTCTTAAAAAGGAATAAACAAAAGTCAAAATCTCCTTCTGGGTAGTTTTTAATTTACCCTTTCTTCAGGATCCATCATTTAGACAAAAGGGGAAGACACCTTGATTATAAAGGGGAGAGGAAGAAATCTCACTGAGATATTCTTTTGCAGTTTTTCAGTTCTTATTCAGCTCCCATGAACGCAGACACCTGACATGCATGCAGCTTAGCTTGGTTCCCACAGACATGAGTAAAAAATTGCTGTGTTAGTCCTTGTCAGCACTGAGTTTCTTTTTTGTCTTCTTTTAACAAGCACAGTCATGCAAGGCAGGCTCCTTACTAAGGGAACAGAAAAAGGAAAATTACGGCATGTTTTCATTTTGCACAGGAAAGCAAAGGTTCATTGAGGGGAAAATAATCACTCCTCCCTTCCTAGTCATGTATGACGTGATATGGTCATTGCATAAGTAATACAGACAAAGTGTCACACTGAACTCTGTCTCTTGAAAACAGAAATATCTGTAGTCTCAGTGTAGTGGACACTTGTACCGTTTGACAGTCATTAGTTCTGCGCATCAAGTGCTCTCTGAACAATAAAAAACATTGCCAGTGCTTTCCCCTATAGTCCCATAGGATTCTTTCTGCTCTACAGCAAGTCATACAGTTGTATATATGCAGTCTCTTAAAATTTATAATAAGGAGTACACAGCTTCTAGTCTGCAACAAAACTAGGAAGCAGTGAGGTAGAGCCACCTCAGGGCTTTAGGAGCTGAACAGCCATTCCTAAACCTGGACTGGGAGTTGTATCCCAGGAGAAATGTTCCAAATGTGAGCTCCTATCTTCTAAAAGGGCAGCAGCCATCTGGGGGTATGGGTTGCTGGCAGAGGATAGAGCTGACACCATATCACTTCAACGTGGTGCATAGTGCACTCCCTGTAGCATCTTATAGCAGTGAGTTATAGAATTCAGGTCAGTCCTATCTCTCACTCCACTTACCCATATGAAAATACACACCAGGAGAGTGATGTGAATATAAGACCTTGCCTTTTTGCTTTCACAGGCCCGAGTTACAACACCCTGTTGTATTTAAATCCTGCTGTGCTGGTGTGAACACCAGACATGAGTGATCCAATACAGAGCAGGTCCAAGCTGGCTCAGCCTCAGATTGTGTTGTCGAATTCACTCAGAAAGATTTTTGAGGCTAGGACTGGTTCAGGGGCAGAATGGGTGAAATCACTTTCCAGAATTCAGAGCCCACCAACAACATGGGTTTAAAAGTGCATTTCACATTTGAGGACTTTGGGTTTGTCTTCCATGTAGCAAGAACTGCAGCTGGGTAAAGAGCTCACAAGGCACACAGAAAGAAAAAGAGAGAAAAGTAAAACTGTTAACTGCTATCTCTGACAAGGCCTATTGCATGCCAAGTGTTTTCTAAGTGGTGAGAAGTGAAACTGTGTGCTGGCTGGGCTGTGTTTGTCAGCTTCAACAAAAACAGCCAACGTGAGGCTGACAATCCCAGCTCCACAGGTGAACCATTATCTATGCAAATGGGCAGGGTAATATACTTAAGTATATTGACGGTATATTAGCCATTTTTTCTTGCTTTACTAAACTGACCTTAAGGTTCAGATATTCATGCAGCTTATCTCCCTGGGCAGGTCACAATATCCAACAGTGAGTCAATTTATGTGCTCTAAACCCCATGCGGACTGGATTTAGAAACTCTTGTTCTGAAAGTCTGAGCTAGAAGACCTTGTCACATCAGCATAGACTTTAACAGATTTGTAAGCAGTAAGATGGCTCAGCCTCCTCATGAACAGTTCAGAACATTATGTCAAGATGCCTTAGGTTGCAGCAGGAAGATAGCACTCTCTGATCAGAAGGCATTAGAGAAAAGACCTCTTCAAAGATTTGTGTAATTTCAGATAAACATCTGCAATTATGAGTTATATTCAAAATAAATGAAGCCTGTTATTCTTCTGATGATCTGCCATTTCCCTCAGTTACCTCATGGAGCTGTGTATGTGTTTATTTTAACAATAAGGGGCCATATCAAGGGTTGAAACATTAAGCCTCAGTGGAGGCAGGAGAACTGAAAATTGAAAGGGAAATATTTATGTAAAAATACAGGGAAGGAGAGAGAAAAAGGGGAAGAAAGGAAGAGAAAACAGGAGGGAGGGAGGGAAGAAGGGAAGAAGGGAGAGGGGAGCGGAGGGGAGGGAGAGAGGGAAGGAAGGAAGGGATGGAAGAAAGGAAGAAAGGGAAGGAAGGAAGAAAGGAAGGAAGGAAGGAAGGTAGGAAGGAAGGGGGGGAAGGAAGGAAGGAAGGAAGGAGAAGTAAATAATTAAATAAACTATGGAGAAAGATCCAAGATCCCTTCTCATAACAAAATATATAGGAAGACAGGAAAAGTGCTCATGGGACCCCTACGAACTGACTACAAAAATTCAGAATTTATCTGACAGATTTATTGCCCCCTTTATCACCCAGTAACTGATCTCAAATTAATTACTATGTTTATTTAAAAGAAAATACACTCAATTGTTGAGAGTTTGCAGTGCCAGGGTGGAGTTTTTGGGGTTTCTTTTTCCCCTTTTCTTTTTTTTTTTTTTTAATTTTCATAGAATTATAGACTCACAGAATGGTTTGGGTTGGAAGAGACCTTAACGATCATCTGGTTCCAACCACTTTTCATTAGATCAGGTTGCTCAAAGTACTGTCCAACCTGCACTTGAACACTGCCAAGGATGGGGCAGCCACAGCCTCTCTGGGCAACCCATGCCAGCGCCTCACCATCTTCATAGTGAAGATTTTTTCCTAATATTTAACCTATATCTCCCCTTTGTCAGTTTAAAGCTATTCCCCCTTGTCCTGTCACTAGATGATCTTGTGAAATGTTCCTCTCCAGATTTCTTGTAGGTCCCCTTTAGGAACTGGAAGACTGTTATAAGGTCTTCCCCTGAGCCTCTTTTTCTCTACTGAAGTTGGACTGAATGATCCAAACTCTCTCAGCTGGTCTTCACAGGAGAGGTGCTCCAGAAGGACTTTAGCACTTTCAGGATGTAAGCTGCTGTCAATTCATGGTGCCCTCTAAGATCACAGGTGATGAGAATATTCATGTTTCTGTTGCTTTCACCAAAGAAAAGATATATAAACACTTTGGAGACAGTATGCTGCACACAAATGATATGCATTCCTTTCTATGCCAGTCTTCAGTTTTGGTAACGTGTGATAAAGCACTCCCTCTTGTCCTGGTGCTCATCAGCACTAATGGATGACTGAAGCCATCGTAGGATGATGAGACTGCTAAAGTCTGGATTAGCAAAGCATATTTAAACTGTGGCAGCTCAGGTTTTCAGTTTCAGAGATTATTATTGAATCACCTGCCTCTCCCCTTCAGCTAATTCAGATCTTTCATCTCTAAAACATGGCCCTAGCTAGACCTTTAAGGAACATATCTGTGATAGCTCAGTAATTTAAAAATCCCCCATTCTTTTAAAAAGTTACAGAAACTATGAAAATGTCATATCCAAAGCACATTTACAATCATAGTCCACCCACATACCAAAATGAAAAAATAAAAGGCAGCCCTGGGCTTGTTAAGGGCAGCTATATTTGCCTTCAACAACAGATGCTTTTAACAGTCCAGGCCAAAAGAAATATGGGGATTTAAATAAGCCAGTAAGTAAGTAAATAAATAAATAATCCACTAATCGAATGCCAGCACCAGAAGTAGGAGATCTTATTGCTTCCTTTATTCCTTTTCATATCTGAGTCTGTTGATGCAGGACAGGATCTGAACAATTCACTAGCAAATTTCAAACAGGGACTGAGACTATATCCAACAAAGCTAGAAGGGGAAACCTGACACCCATATAGTACATTCATATGGAAACAAAACGACTTATATTTATTTTATGGGACAGTCTGAATTTATAATAAGTTGCATGTAATTTCCTGTCTCATTTCTTGAGCACTCTTGGAATTTATTTCAGGATATCTTACATTATCACACAGCCCCTCCCCTCTGCCCTGACACCCTCTCTGCTGAACTTGCTCTACAAGAAGCCCCTGAAAGGCAGAAATCCCAGGGCAACCTCTAAAAGGTTGGAGCTTTGGAAGGAATTTATATAAAGCAGTGTCAAAATAATACACAGGTGGAAGAACTATTAAGATTTCTACATATGATTGCTTTGGAAGCAGATTAAATCTCACAAGTACACACAGAGCTTTCCCTCCCCCAGCACAGCCTTCCGATTTCACCACAACTTCAGCTACTTTTATAAAAAATTTGGAAAAGTTGGGTTCTGGCAGCACACAGAAAAGAAAAAAAATGCTTATATATGAAATGAAATTCTAATCAGTGGATTTAAAGGGAGAAAAAAAAGTAAAAAGCTGGAAATGCACCTAGAGTTAGAATCTCTGATATGGTAACATCTCTGTCAGTGAAGCAGAGAGAAGATCTTGGCCTAAACTTTAAAGTGTACACTCAGATTCAGACTACCACAAACCCACAGCACCCAGCAAAGTTCTTATTTTGAAAATAAGATAAATTGGCCACTCAGGGGCTTCACAAGGAGATATTAATGATCAATGCTTTATGGAGGTATTTTAATTGCTCTTGTGCATGACATGTAAAAGATCGAAATGGAAAAAGACTTTAGTACAAATTCTAAGCAGATGAAATTCAATATAGCTGTACTGCAGTTTAGAGAGGCAAATCAATTTATATACAAGAGAAGTTTGCTCTTAAGTCTCAGCTAATATTGTGCTTATGAACCATTATGTTTGTAATAACAGTTAGCATCCTGAGAATGGTATTTGCCACTTCCAAAAAGAAAGGCAAAAACTTTAAAGGATGATGACCTCATATGATTATGAGAGAGCCTACAACAGAGACAGGTAAGAGACTGTATACAGTAATTATGAAAGAGAAGTGAAACATTTGAAAGTGGCATCTTTCAAACATGATACCAGCCTTTAAATCATTTTAGTATTGATAATGCTCAATAGACAACCCTCTCTCTTTGTCCTGTGTGCACAAAGAAAAATTTTGTCTGATTAAAATTGGGCTGAACATGTACAATGTGTCTTAAGAGTGCATGATGGCAAATCTCAGACCTGTGATGTAATGCTTTACATTCCCTTAGACAGAAAGACATGTAAATTAGTAGACTGTAATAAGCATTGACTAGTATTGATTTGTATTCAACCATACACAGGGTTAAAATCTTAGAGAGACTTTCCATCACTCCATAATATGGGTATCTCTGATTATTTCCTCTATTTTATCTGAACATGTATTTGAGGAATGTTATAAGACCTTGAATAATCAAAGCTGGCCAGCTATTTAGTAAGACAAGCCTGTCTATTCACTGATATGAAAATATGGAGATTGCTGAAAACTAAAGTTATCCATTCCTGTATGTCACTTAGGAAGAAGTTGTGTTTCATACCAGAGTATGATATCTGATAGAATTAGACATTCCATGCCAGCTTTTGATTAGGTGCTGTACACTGCATGAGAATACTTTCCATAACTATCCTTGACTTGTCTGGAACAAGTAATTTCCTCCTTTGCCTGCTCCCCATCCTGATACCATAGCATCTGGTGCTTGCTGTGCTCTTGTTTTTCAGCTATTTTTGGCTTTCTGATTGTAAGGATGATCTTATTACTCTTCTTTATTTCCTCATATGAGAGAACATATGACTCTGTGGCAACAGATTTCAATTTCCCACTTTTCTTCCATATAATCATTACTACAGCCCTAACTTTTCTTACAAGCTTAAAGTAGCTATGAAAGGAATAGAAACAACAGTGCCATCTGCAGATTTGACAAGACAACAGAAAACACGAGGTTGTATTTGGATGGTTAACAACACATTTATAATGGATTAAGTTTTTGTTTGCTTCAGTGAAAATTCAGTCATGGACAGATTGATAACCCTCTTTTAAAGACTTAGTTGTCTGAGCATGTAGACTACATATGCTTTACACTGAGTCATGAACCTTCTGAGTATATGAATTTGTTCATCTGACAGATCCATGACTGAGCATATCATAATGAATACGAGCATATTCTAATCTTCAGACTCATCACCGTGTTTAATTTCAGGGTTTATTGGTCATGCTCTGTCAGACATGTGAATCTAGTAAAAGTCATCAAAACAAAATATGTTTAACTTTACTGACACTGATGAAGCAGACCAACAGGTCAACAATTTGCATTAAGTACTGACTTCCATTGACTAAAGTCCAAGTAACGTGACCAAGTGCCAGTCTGTACGTATACTTGACTATGGATGGAAATATATGCATGCACATCGGATCTGTACAGGAAATATCTCCTTCTGTACAATTACAATTGTAGAAACAGGAGCAGACATACAGCAGAAAGTAGACCTATCTAAACATGAAAGGAAAAAATGTCAAGCTTTGTACATTCAGATTTAGGGACTGTAGTGACAGGACAAGAAGTAACAGGTTCAGACTTAAACAGGGGAGGTTTAGATTGGATATAAGGAAGAGATTCTTTCCTGTTAGGGTGGTGAGGCACTGGAATGGATTGCCAAAGGACATTGTGAATGCTCCATCCCTGGCAGTGTTCAAGGCCAAAGCCTTGTGACAAAGCCTTGGGTGGCATGGTTTAGTGTGAGGTGTTCCTGCTTATGTCAGGGGGGCTGGAACTGGATGGTCTTAAGGTCCTTTCCAACCCTATTCTATGATTCTATGAATCTGCCTTTCAGTTATCTAGGCTGGCCCTTACATGTTGGCTGCAGAGTGCTGAGCATTATTTCTGAGCCCTCAGTATCTTATTGGCATTTGTAGCTTTGTGCATACAGCTATAATTTTCAGTAAATCTCACACAGGGTTATATTCAGAATGAATTCTTATCTGTATAGAGCAGAGAATAATGATGATAATATACTGAGCTTTCATGATACCCAGTAAGAAACATAAGTTATTACATAACTTCCCTCCAAAAGATAAAGGGGATATCAATAAGTAGGAGAAAGAAAATAATAAATATAGCTGGGATTAGCATGGAGGAAGATCTAAAAGAAGAAAAACCAACACAAAACTCCACAGCTCAAGCAATTGTTGGATAATTACCTGAAACATAATAATGTCTTTTTGTTCTTCTGATTCCCTTTTTTTTTCTTACCTATTTGATGTGGCGAATCATTCCTTTAACAGTACATATACCCCTTACAAAATTCTGGGGGTTTGCCTTCACATACACCCAGAAGAACAAACATCTTCTTCGGATCCCACTAGAAATTAGCTTGAATATTCTTCAGTTCAATCAGGCCCCAGCAAGGGTATATGTCATGAGAACAGAAGCTGCTGTAGTGCAATTTGTTTCATCTTACAAAAATTAGACTGCTATTAGTGAAATATTGCAAGTCTTAAAATAGAAGTACAATTTTTGTCTGGTGAACATTATTCTTCTATGGAGACATTTCCAAGAGTAGGTCTTCCCTCTCTTCTTTGCTCTATCTGTGCAACTGAAATAGGTCAGTCACATTCTTGATCATGCAGCAGTCTGTGTCCTTACAGCTGATCTTCCTATTCCCATAAAACAGAGAGTTCAAAACAAAATGCTTTTATTGTTCATGCTGCTGGTAGGTGCTAACGCTGAAGTATGCTCAGGCTTTGTCTGAGGGAGCATTAGTAAGCTGGAGTCAAAGCTGTGCACAGACCATAGCAATTTAAGAGTATGAATGCTTACATGGCAGATGTTTCATGTCAGAACAAAACTAGAATGATTTGCATTGCCTGCTCCCTGTAGAAAATATAACCAACATAAGAATGTTCATGCAAAAGCTCCCATTCTTAATTGGAAAATGATTTGGCTAAATTTTTATTAACCCTTTTAAGAGATCTTCATCAATATTTTCCTCCATGGTTCCATTATATCAGTTAAGAGGGAAGGACATGTTGTCCAGCAAATGGGGGTGATATTTAAAGTAATTATTGAATGCTTCTAACTGAAAATGTCAGGACTGTTTCATTTCAGATAATTTTTTGATTTGGAGGAGGCAGTACCAATTCCTTTTTGTGTGTGTGTGTTGGAAATGCATCACGTTTCAAACACATAGTGTCTTTGCTGATGTCAACTTGTGCAGTCTGCTGGCATGATCTTAAACACATTTCACAGAAAAACTTTGCTTATGGTGCACTGGAATGAGGAATGCTCACAGAACATTTTAACCTACTCTTAGATATTGACTTTAGATGCAGGAAGATTTCTGACATAGCCTCCAGCTGCCACAGAAGTCCATCCTGCATCTGTACATCCTGGCGTATTAGTCAGTGTAGTTTTTTTGACATCAAAATAAATCCTGCTTCTACTAATTCTAATTGACAGGTATATACCCAGCCACTAGAAACAACATTCATTAAACAAAAACCATAAAGATATGAACAATTCAAACACTAATAAACACAGACCAAGTTAGTTAATAGCTAGAGGAAAAAAAAAAAAAAGATGCTCAAGATAAAGCAATAATACTGTAAAACAGCTATAAAACCAAAAATTAATACAGATATTTAAAATAATACTTTTTTATTCTGATATATCACTTAATCTTACTTTTCTTTCATTTTCTTATTAGCTTTTATACTAAGAAGCCTAAATTTAATATGTTATTTCAATCAGGAAGTCTGCTACTAATGATACCTTCAAAACCACAATTTTGCCAGTGTAAGCTGTGACTACACTTCAAACTATGTTGTGCTCTTAAAGGAAATCTGGTGTAAGGGAAATCACTTCCTGCAGACCAATATTCTTGACATCTTTTTTTCTGCAAATGTGAAAATACAGGGTGTAATCTTGGTTTCTCTAAAAATAACAAGTATTTTACCCTTCAACTTTATACATCCAAAAATCCACCTGCAATTTTGTAAGTGTTGGAGTGAACTGATGCCATGTGATGAACATGTTCTGTAGTAGATGAAATTATGATTAGTCTTGATAGAATCGTAGACAAATTTAGTGGAGCTATGTTTAGAACTGCAGAGTTTATTAATTTCCCTCCACTCACGGCACAGCAAAGCTAAGTTGATTTGGGTTGCAAATATCTCTGCTGAATGCAGAGATTCCCCCCCCCACCCTTCATGTATTTTAAGAGTAGCCCTACTTACTAAAGTAGATCTAATAAAGACTTTATTTAATGCACATCTACAGTTACGTGCATTAATATATCATATCACTTATTTGGCCTAAGCCCATAAGTTACATATATCTGTCATAAGTGACGCAGGTGATACTAAGTGTATTCCATTGCTGACATGTCAAAATAGAATCACAGTAGAAAACAAAGACAAGATATGCAAGTGAACCTCTTTAAAATCAACTTTATACATGGCAAGTACTGGATGGGCTTTACAGATAAAGTAAAATAATAATAACCCTTTTATGTAATTTGAAATTCAGAGTTGTATCCACATATTCCTGCGGTTCTGCAGTGCCACAGTTACATGATTTTATAAGTAATTTAAATTTCCACATTTTACTGACTCCTGTCTATGGGTAGAGTGACAAAAGAGAGGAAGATTGTCATAAATGTATTGCAAGGGGAAAATATTCAGCCAGACAATGTCTTTTGCATTCACTGCTGTATTGGAAAATTATGAGGAAATTAATATTTGGAAACTCCTTCAAATTCAAAGCACAGCCTTCTGATGCTATGTGCTGTAACAGAAAGGTATTTCCAGAATCATATACTCCTGACAGGGAAATACCTTACAGTTGTTCTGTCTTAAAAATAAGTATGTAATAAAAGCACAGGGCAACAACTGGTGATACTGTATTGTGTTTAATTTATATTCAGGAAAGCTTTGCATTGAAAGTTAGATTAGAAATTGCAGAGGCTCCTATAAATGACTGTCTGAAATGAATTTATGAAACACTTCAGTAGGAAAGAGCTTAATTGGATTGGAAATGCTTGGGAATTTAGGTGTTAATTTTGAGGTGTTCAGTATTTACAGCTGCTACTACGGTGAATTATAGTATCTCTTCCTCCAGATTGTCACACCTGTTATGGCTGAGGTGCACTTCCAAGACAATTTAGAAATGATACTACAGGAAAATAACCAAATCACTCTTTCTAGGGAATGCTGTTGATGGTGGGTTGCCTTTTCTACTGTCTGTGATTTCCATTATTATTTTTTATTTAAGTTTTTAATAATTCAGACCTGGGTTTTTTGTTTGTTTTTGGTTTTGTTTTGTTTTGTTTTCTTTTAATCTACTCTGCTTTAAGAGATCCTTAAAACATGTTATTGGACAGCTATTTAATATTTCTTAGAGTTCATAAGTAAGGGGTCCTTCAGGTTTAAAAACCCTTCAGCTCCCATTCTACTCCATCACTTTTCTTTCCCTTCCAACTTACAGCAAGAATATTCATGTCACTGGGATACTGTAAGATAAATTATAGAAGAGAGATACTTAAACTATATATGCTTTTCTTGCACATTGGAGGATATTTAATTTAACATCTGGCAGAGAGAATTACTTGGAAGAATATCACGTCTTGAGCACAGACTGGATAAGATATAGATGATGCTGGCTGACAGTAGAGAGCATTTTGAGGAACCTGAAAAAGGAAGTATGTTCATTTCTCACTGAAGAGGTATATTTTAACAAAGCCACCCACTGTAAATCCAGGCAAAGGAAAACAGAAGTGAATTCTCTCCCCTTTTAGTTGCCAGAAGATATTTTTTTACAACAGATGCAACCTTCCTTGTGGTTAATTTTGCCTATTCTATTCTATATTTCAACAACTAACAAATTGTTCCAAAATGAGTGATGAATGCTGCCATTTCATTACAGTAATTTTAGGATTTAGTTACTGTTTTCTGAGTGAGAAAACATGATGAAACCATACTGAAAGTCATACTCTATGCCTTAAAATAGCTGTATCTTCATTTCCAGATAAAGTCAAAAGTTATTAAAATATACAAAATATTGCATGACTTAAGTTATTATTGGGCAGAAATACATTGGCTGTTTCTCCCTTGCACAGATGAAATATGTGTGACTCAGAAGCAAGGTTGTCTCAGCAGTAGCCCCTTACATGGATACAAATGTAATGAGCATATTACAACTGTGTGGCAATAAATGTAAAATCATAGAATCATAGAGAGGTTTGGGTTGGAAGGGACCTTAAAGCTCATCTAGTTCCAACCCTCCTGCCACAGGCAGGGACACCTTCCACTAGACCAGATTGCTCAAAGCCCTGTTCAACGCGGCCTTGAACACTTCCAGGGATGGGGCATCCACAGCTTCTCAGGGCAACCTGTGCCAGTGCTTCATCACCCTCATAATGAAGATTTTTCCTAATATCTAATCTAAATCACCCTTTTTCAGTTTAAAGCCATTTCTCCTTGTCCTATCACTACATGCCCTTGTAAAAAGTCCCTCTCCTGCTTTCCTGTAGGCCTCCTTTAGTTATTGGGAGCTGCTCTAAGGTCTCCTCAGACCCTTCTCTTCACCAGGCTGAGCAAGCCCAGCTCTTTCATCCTTCACAGGAGAGGTCCTTCAGCCCTCTGATGATCTTCCAGGCCTTCCTCTGGACCCATTCAAAAAGGTTCACGAGAATGATCTTTCATTCCTTATAAGCTCCCAGGTATTGTGTAGGGCTATGCGCAGCTTTAAATTTAATATGTTTCTTCTTTTTATAAAAGCATTGTTCTTTACAGATACAAATAAAATACAGTGTATACATTCCTAATTTCAGGACCAGATTGACTGTTCAGTTGATTTCCCCATGTAAAATTAATTGCCTTTTTGTAACAGCATGCTTCATACACTTATAATTCATTGCCCTTCAGAAAAAAAACAACAAACCAAACCAACTTCACAAAGGTTCAGAATCTAAACAACTTCAAGGTAATGTGCTGGTAAGTACAGAATAGCAAAATATTTAGTTATTGACAACAATTCTTGTCCTTGAAATCTCAGCTTTTGAGGCTTCTTCAATGTAGGAGTCAGAAGAAATTGTCAAGTAGTTATTGTTCTTTGTTCAGTTTCCATAGCAGCAATAAGAACAAGGTGAGGACTACTTTTTATTTTTTCATCTTTACAAACCTCCCTTTCCCTTCACAGTACTGGAAATTTCTGGAGATTGCAACTCATCTGCTCCCAGAGATATAATTGCTTTGTTCCTATCTAGGAAGAGCTGTGCTGCAACAAATATAGCTTGAGTACAGGTATATGCTTTAGAATTTGTCATTGCATTTATTGATCTTATGTTGTGACATGGTGAAATTTACCTCTAATGAAACTATGACAATGCAAACATACCTCTCCTAGGTGCTAACTAATGTTCTAGTATCCTTTTCTCCTTTGGTAAGGAAGAGGCATTGATGTCAATGTTGTATCACATGAAAAAGTTTAATGAGACCATGCAGCTTTACAGCCATCTCCAAAATGCTATTTGCTAAATCTCAAATAATGACAGCAGTGTTCTCAGTCTGACATCCACAGAGCATGACTGGATGGTCAGCATCCATCTAGTTCTACGTGGAGGTCTGAGGTGAGCCACATCTTACACCCTAAATGTTACCTGAATATTATGGAAGGAAAAAAAAATCAGGAGCCAATTCATTGTCAGTGAGAGACTGAGTTTGTTAATTTACAGCAAGAACTGCTGAAGCAAATAGTGATGTCTACTTTCATAGTAAATTTTAGTTGGAATTCATAATCAGTGGCATCTTTGTCAGGATAAGCACCCAAGCTAAGAAATCACATGGGAAAAAAACCCTCATTCTATTGGAGAACTTTGTAATTCATTTGATTAATGCCATGGTCCATAAACAACTAGTCATGAGAGACTGTGGATTTGATACATGTATAGTTTTAATGATGTATGAATACTGCAACATCACACCACCTTCTTATCAGGCAAGCTTCTGTCAGGTAAGCTGCCCCCCAGGAGCTGGGGAAGGAAGGCGGGGAAGTGAGCTGTGTGGTTCTGGGTCGCTGGCTGGGCTTAACCTATGACAGCTTTGCTTTTCTTTTCTCAGGTATTAGCGCAAAGTCTGAGGAAGAACCAATTAGATAGCTCTGCTCTGTTAGCTGACAGGTAAAAGAGCCTTAGCAGTGTCCTTAGCAACTTTCTGTCCAATTTTTAATGAGGAACTGAAAATTATTTTGTCTTGCTAAAATACTCTTTTGCGAAAATATTCTTTTGCAAAACTTTTTTAATGACTGAAAGTTTCTAATAATGGACTTTGGTAAACATGATGTGCTTCTCCTTCACTTTACTGTGAATTGGTAAGACAATTTTGGAGGTGCAAACAAATCATTCCTGTCACCCTCCTCACAGCAAGATTTGGAATCTCAGGAGTCAGAATGTGCTGCACATCAACCTTCAACAATTTGTTTGAGGATTAAGAGTTAGTATCAGTGTATGAAGTAAAGTCTCCTTTTTGGCTGAACTTTTTCATGTTTTACAGTTTTCATGTAGAAACTGTTCTGTATTTTACAGGCATTTTGAAAAATCTAGGAGTCTGAAAAAACTTATTTTCCTTGATAGGAAGACCTGTAAGTTAATCTATAAATAAACGAACCAAAGTGATGAAGAGAATAGAATAGGCCTCTGTCTGTAAATCTTTTTTCACTTGCAAGCAAGACAAGTAAAGATTTTTTCCTTTTCTCCAAAACCATCAGACTCAAATTTGTGAACTTTTCTTCTACTGACTAGCACTTCATACTGTTAAAGCAATTAATGAAATCAACTACATGTGTACCAAAGGCAAGGACTGTTCTGCATAGTTCACAGAATCATAGAATCATAGAATAGTTAGAGTTGGAAAGGACCCTAAGATCATATAGTTCCAACCCCCCTGCCATAAGCAGGGACACCTCACACTAAAC